>JXXB01033339.1:0-13243 GCA_000956275.1 Anopheles koliensis | reverse complement strand
GTTTTTATGATTTTGCCCAACACTATTTTGTGCTTTAAATAACATATTTGATATTCTGTTACTTCCTTGTGTCAATAATAATTGTATGCTCTTAATTGTTGAAGCTTAGAATGAGGCATAAAACAAGGTAGCTAGCTTCTAATGGTACTAATAAATGAAAAATGTATAAAATTAAATTTAGATGGTATTTATACTGCTGGGAACCATTTTATTACTTGTTACAAATTAAATATCTTTGCGTCAAACGGATAAGTTTGCAAAATTGTCACCCTTCACGTCATGGACCCACAAACCGTAGATTCTTCCATGTTCTTAAGTTAATAAATATCACGTCCCTTCCGTTCCGTTTCAGGTGCCACCAGTGCGTGGTACGAAACCAGCTCCTGGTCCAGTTCACCCCATCGTCCCTACCACACGCCCCAGGAACATCCCCAACGGACCGAACCATACTTCGACCTCAGTGCCTCCCGGAACGTCACCGTGCGGGAGGGTGAAAGTGCATTCCTTACCTGCCGGGTGGAGAATCTCGGCCGCTACAGCATCTCCTGGGTGCGGCACCACGATCTCCACATCCTGGGAATCGGGGCGGACACGTTCACGTCCGACGAGCGGTTCGAAGCGCTCCGCAACGACCAAACCGACGAGTGGACGCTGAAGATTAGGCGAACGCGCAGGAAGGACACCGGTATCTACGAGTGCCAGATATCGACCATGCCGGTGAAGAGTTTGCAGCTGTATCTGATTGTGCTCGGTAAGCTAAATGAGTGTGCAGTGGGAACATGGGGACACGGGACGTCCGGGTAGATTCCGGGGATGTTTGTCATCGTTTGTACCAATTTCCCATATCGATTGGTTTATTCGCTTTCATTCAATTATCGCCGGAATGGAGCAGTTTTTTGTCCCTAACACCTCACCGGGGCCCCATAAACACGCTTGTGGCACTACGCACTAAATCAACGAACGAACACGATGCACGTGCACGATGACCGTCATGGACTTGCCAACCATCCAATGAGCTGCCCATAAATGCACACACAAACGGGTAAACCACACGGCGCCAGCCAACCGGCATTAGTCACACACCCATCTCGGATTCGCGCAACCCGGGCCAAACACTGTAAACCTAGCCTTGCTCGCGGTAATAGACATCCGGCGACGCTTACGGACGTCCTCCAAGCAGCACCTACAAAAGCCACCCATGGCGTAGCGATTCTTCCCACGATTTGCGAACGATGCGCCACTGGTTTGCTTACAGTTTACTACAAACATTATCGTCACATTGGACGTTGGCTTGACGGTCAGATTCACACGCGACGGTCATCGATAAACACCGAACGCATCTTGGCGCTACTTGAAGGATGCACGGAGAAATAAACAAACGCCTGCGTTCGGTTGTCGGTGGTGCGATTTGCACAACAGCTACGCAATGATTTGTGCAGCAAAGCGAATGAATGTTCCACGGGGAGCAACTTTTTCGCTGCTTCAAACTCAAGTAAACGTGGCCGGACGCGGGCAGAGGTTAATGTTTCAACAAAACGCGCTACGATTTTACTGCTCGACAAGCGGCTGTCGTTAAATGGTGGAGCCTGTTAACGAATTAAACATTTGTGCCACTGTTAAAGGTATAAATATGCTAAATCAGATTTTAAAAAGTGTAGAGGAACCGCAAGATGGTAGACTTTTAAGAAATATTTTTTGTTATTTGTGGTAAATTTGCTATTTAAATTATTTTTGATGCTTCCCATGGAAAGCCCAGAATTAGGTGCTAAGACATTTCAAAATCACTTATTCCAAATATAAAATACAATTAGTTTTGGTTTCTACATACAGAGCATCTCATAGCAACTACTTTGGTTACTGTGATTGTAACTTATGGTTTAAATTTACTTTCCTCCAATCTCAAGGTCCAAAATTTTAACACAAGTCATTTTAACATATTTAAAAATATAATAACTGTGAAAAGGCTGGTTTATCGATAACATACTTCTTGCTATCGTAATGAGAATGTTTAACATTTGTATTCATAACGATTTAGTTACTAATGCGATGTACCTTTCCATCATGCACGGCCCCCGGACTGGCTGACGTCAATTGCTTCACGAACAGGCACTGAAACCTACGCAAAATCCAACAACCATTTCACCCGCAATAATGCCTCTAGAATCCTTCATCATGCACACAATCGAATAATTGTATCAATCCCACACGTAGCGACCCGACGGTAGGAATGTTTTCTTGGAAAACTAAACAAACTAGCTATCCACGAAGTATCCGTCCCAAGCCGTTGTTGGCTACTAACAAAACCACTCAACGTGCGCCGTTGTCGTCATTTATATTGCAGCCCGTCGCGGTCACCACGCTGACATTTATTTTGACACTCGCAGCTTTATAAATGCGCTGTTCTGACTTATTAAATGGTTAATTTACATAGCCGTTGACACATTGGGACAAAATTCGGAACGTGAGTTAAAGAAATAATAAACACTCGAGCGTGTCGAGGCGGCGAAGAACCAGGCGCAGCTAAACCTTCTGACGCACCCATCGGCCAAGAACGTCCACCCAACCACCCACAAGATCTTGGAGAGCAGGAAGTCACACCGGACCAGACGGGTGGAACCAATAAATTATGGCTCATTTCATATTTCACCACGCCAAT
Source organism: Anopheles koliensis (assembly GCA_000956275.1). Lineage (NCBI taxonomy): Eukaryota > Metazoa > Arthropoda > Insecta > Diptera > Culicidae > Anopheles > Anopheles koliensis. The sequence continues at coordinate 10,587 of JXXB01033339.1, read as the reverse complement.
CTGGTCGGCTTTCAACGCCAGTGGCGCTCAGTTTTTGTCCACGGTTAGGATGAACCGAGAGCAGCGCGCGACCGTAGTTTGTCATTCCCAGCGGCGCCGACACGCCCGTGTGCCACTTTCACTCTTACTTAATTTATTTTTAATTTCTTTCATTTGGACAACTAACGACTTTGGAGGTTGATAGATGGCTCAAAACATTGGCGACCTCCTGGAGAGGAGGTCGCCATGCCGCCAAACGATCGATCATTCCTCTCCCGTAGCAAACAATTATCGTAAATCTATGGCCTTATTTGTTGCTTTCTTCTTTCATTCTTGCCCTCCAGATGAATCGCAGCTTGTCAGACGACAGGACGACATACTTTACGACATTCCGCCATCGTCCGGTGAGCATTTGGAGGGCATCAAACCGGGAGACGTCTACAATCGGATGTACGCGGATCGGGTCAATGGTATGCCAGTTCCCGGGCAGGTCCCCGAACAAACGCGGCTAATCCTTCGTGGCCCTTAGATTATCTGTTTCTAGCGACCACCACACAAATCCTTGAGGGTACGATCGTCTACGGCTACAAAGGACAGAACGTCAACCTCACCTGCATCGTTAATCATAACTACGACCGACGGCCCGGCCACATCGTGTGGTACCATCAGAAGGACGTACGTATAAGAGCTTAACCGGGCGCGTGTTGTCGGCCGTGCTAACGAAAACGCATCGCCTAAATTCACAGATCGTTGCGTACGAGTCGCTGCGAAAGCGTGGCCGATCCTCCCTCAACAGCATCACCTCGTACCATCTGATACGGAACGCCGAGTTCGATGACGCTGGAAACTACACCTGCGCCCCGGAGCTCTATCCTAGCGCCAGCACCATCGTGCACATCCTAGATGGTAAGCGAGATTGGGTCGTTGCTGGCCGCGGCGGCGTGCGTGTGCAGCAGAGGGTGCAGTAGTTGATGGGATTATTTTTATAACGCATTGCAGGCGAAGAAGCGCAAGAACTGAACAGTTCCAACAACGGTGGACGCTGCTCGGGTGGTACTACGGCGGTGCAACTGTTTTGCGGAGCACTTGTAGCGCTGAGTATATTGTACAATCATCGCGATAGGATGAGTTAGTTGTATTACCAGCCTCCCGCCGTCTCTTGCCGTTGCTAGCGGACGGAAATATTTCTCTGTACATAATGTAAATAAAATTACAAATTGCGAAACATCACAGCGAATTCCATTGTAGTGAGTGTGCTTATGTTCTTATCACATGTGAAGAAAGGTACAGTTTTCTTATCCAATTTCGTTTTGAATAATGGTAAAATATTGATTTCAACGTAAGTCCTTTATAAATAAACTTGTTTTATCTAAGCTCTTCAAGTTTTATTTAGAAAAGGAACGAAAGAGTTTTTGAGCAAATCTGAATTGAAGAAAACTCACCAAAATTACAAAGCCATAAGTTTATACCTTATCAGACAACTTCAGTTTCCCTAAAACTAACAAAATCGAAGACCTAAAAATCTCAAAATTTATCCCAAATCCCGAATATATTTTTTATTCTACCTGATTAAGCTTATTTAATCAGAAAAAAACACATGATGTCAGCTGGGAATGGTTCGTTGTGCTCTATTAACCTTGGGTGACATGTGCCAAAACGAAATGCTGTCAAATACACTGCCTCGAAACGTAAACTGTACAGAATAATGTTCACGCATGGTTTGAAAATTTAATATTTTAAAATGAACAATATTACGTTTTATTAGAATGTTTCATATAAAATACATTGAACATTCTAATAAATTTCTATTTTAATATTTATTTTACTTACATCGAGTCCACATCGCACCAAATCGCGTAACTCGAGTATGGAAGTTAATTTCTATCTAAGCAATTTCATGTCTCCCCAAAATAGCCCATAGTTCTTGTACGACCATGGTGCACCGGCGAATCTTTGTTTTTGCTGTTGCAGTTTTTTTACTCGCCAATATATTTATTATTTGCGCTCAATAAAAATGTCGGACGAAGTCGCAAAGGCTCAGGCAGCCGATGCTGCGGCGAACGATACCATTTTCGGCAAGATTCTGCGAGGAGAAATCCCTGCTAAGTTTATATACGAAGACGATAAGGTAAGTGTGGTTAAATGTGGTGTGGAAACTGTTCTTCTGAGCTTTTCGCCGGCATGTTTTTTGCAGTGTGTCGCATTTAACGATGTGAATCCGCAAGCTCCGGTGCATTTCCTTGTCATTCCCCGGAAACCCATTTCGCAGCTGTCGAAGGCCTCGGAGGAGGATGAGGCTCTGCTGGGGCATCTGATGCTGGTCGGCAAGAAGGTGGCCGTGGAGCAGGGACTTGAAGAGGGATACCGTGTCGTCATCAACGACGGTAAAAATGGTGCGCAATCTGTGTATCATCTACATCTGCATTTCCTCGGTGGTCGTCAAATGCAGTGGCCTCCTGGATAAGCCTTGAATTTACTGAAATCACGAATGTTTTGAAGGTATGAATAAAACAACAGCATAGCAGTAACGTTTTGTTTCGATTTATTTCTTACATCACGATTACATTACGATAAGCTTTCAGTCGCTTGATTTGTGTTAAGATAGTTGAATGTAGAAGTTTGCACTTGCGCTGGAAACGTTCCAAATGGACCGGCCATGGAGGATGTGTAGTTCGACGTATATTTTCGTCCGGTGTCTCGGTTGTGATACTTTCGCTCGATCACTTTGTCGAAGAATCTGGCAAGTTTCACCGAATCCGTTGTTCCGGCTGCCAACGAGCGCGCCTCGTGGCAATTCAAGCAAATCTCGTCCGCCCCACACTGCTCAGCTATACTTCCGGCCGACGTGCGATTCAGTATCTTCTGTTTGTGGCTTTCGTCTAGCATGTCCAACTTCGTGCCAATGACCAGTATGGGAATCTGCGAGAGTTTGAACTATTCAATCATTTAACTTATTTCAAGCATCTAACACCCCATCCGTCCAGCGAGCGTTCTTCTGCTTTACCTGCGTCGAGCCAAGAAACTGTTCCGGATCCATGTCGATCGTGTCGCCACCCTTCAGCGCATCTTTGCCATCTTTGTTTAGGATTTCGGCCAACCACCGTTGCAGGTTTTCCTGGCTCTTTCGGTTGGTGAGATCGTGCACGAGGATTATGCCGTGGGTGGGATTGTAAAAAACGCCGCGCGTATTTTTGTGACTAATCGATCCACCTACGTCCCATAACTCGACGAAGAACGTGTTCTGAGCCGGCGTTCCTTCTTTATATTCGTGTAATTTCACCTCCACCGAGCAGCCCACCGTCCAGCCTGGCGATGTGAGGGGTTCATTGTTGGCGATGAGATGTGTTAGAGAAGTTTTACCGACGCCTGCGAAGGAATTTGAATAGCATTTGTGATATTTGCAAAAATAAATAATTCGCTCAACAGCTGTCAAAAAACCAAAACAAACGAATGGGGCACGAAAACTGGCAGCACTGTACACGTACCGCAGCAGCTTCTACCATGCCAATTTTCAATATGGCGAGACTCGCTGCGGGTCGGTTCCAGTTCGGCTAGCGGAAAAGTGCGGTTTTCGCCAGGTTTGCCGGACGCCGGGTGCCACCAAACACAGGTCAATAGACGCGTCATGCGTCGCATTACCGGAGTCGCCCACGACCAGCACGCGGACTTTGTCGATAGCGGCCATAAATCGATGTGAAAATTCGTGCAACCAACACTCCACGAAATCGGACAACAAACTGACCCAGGTATTGTATTGACAGCGCTTCTGCTGTTGTTTGCTTTTGAAGCTGTCAAACGCGTAGAAAAAAAAATTGTTTAAAATTGGAAATCTGGTAGGACGTGCTGGTAAAGCAGATTGACAGTTTTTAAATAAATATTATTAGTCAAATGCAACAAAATGTTCTATACAAACTAATAAAAATTCCCATTTGTTTTTTGTAGATTCAATCAACTGATCCTTAGTTAAAATGGGAGACCAACGGTACGTGACAGAGATTCCCAGCAGTCTAAAACAGCTGGCCCGATTCGTGGTGCGTGGTTTCTACTCGATCGAGGATGCGCTCGTGGTTGATATGCTAGTGAGGAATCCTTGCATGAAGGAGGACGACATCTGCGAATTGCTCAAGTTTGAACGCAAAATGCTACGAGCCCGGATAGCGATACTGCGCAACGACAAATTTCTGCAGGTGCGATTAAAAATGGAAACAGGCCCCGATGGAAAGGCACAAAAAGTGAACTATTACTTTATCAACTACAAAACGTTCGTCAACGTGGTAAAGTACAAGTTGGACCACATGCGCAAACGAATGGAAACGGAGGAGCGTGACGCCACGAGCAGGGCCAGTTTCAAGTGTCCTTCCTGCAACAAAACGTTCACCGATCTGGAAGCGGATCAACTGTACGATTTCAACACGGACGAGTTCCGATGCACATATTGTGGCAGCGCGGTCGAGGAGGACAGTTCCGCACTACCGAAAAAGGATTCAAGACTGTTACTAGCAAAGTTTAACGAGCAGCTGCAGCCTTTGTACGATCTGCTGCGGCAGGTTGAGGGCATCAAGCTGGCGCCTGAAATCCTAGAACCAGAACCAGTAGATATAGACACCATAAGAGGGTGCGTTGCTCAGACGGCTTTTGTTGAGATGATGAGTTTATCTAAAATAATGACTCTTGTTTTACAGAATTGCAAAACCCTCCACCAAAGCACCGACGGAACAATGGTCCGGCGAGGCAACCCGGTCCAGTGGATTCGCGGTCGAAGAAACGCGGGTTGATATTACAATCGGTGATAGCGACACGCTGGACACGTCAACACAGCGCAAGGATCGTCCGGTTTGGATGACGGAATCAACCGTCATCTCGAACGACATGGACGAAAACTCGGTTGATGCGATACTAGAGAAAGCTGCCTTCACTTCCTCTCAGGCCTCGGCCTTGGGCAGTGTTAGCAGCAACAGTACGACGACGAACGTTATTTCCAGTCGAGGGCGCAAGGATGCAGACGACATTATGTCGGTGCTGTTGCAGCACGAAAAGCAGAGCGCCAGCAACGCGGCTAACGAGGCAGTGCGAGGTCTCGGGCAGAACAATGACGGCAATTCTAGTGATACAAGCGATGACGATAGGGATATAGAGAATGCTGAGATACCGAGCGTAGAGATAATGGATTCAGCGTCGGATGATGACATGCCGACGGTGACGGTCGCCGGTAAGCCATACCCGCTGGATGAGATCAACGACACGCTGATAGCGGATATGACGCCGCAGGAAAAGGAAACCTACATTCAGGTGTACCAGGACCATTTCAGTCACATCTATGATTAATTGTGCGAATCTTCAGGAGAATAAATGTTACTTTTAAACGCGAAGTTGAATCTAAAAAACGTTAACGTGTATTTTGAAAGCAGTTCAGGGCTGCTTGACATATGGGCTGCATGACATCACGAACGAACGCAGCCATGCTGTCACGTATACGTCGTACGCAGCCGGTGCTACAAGCGAAGTTTATTTACAAATCGCGCTTTCCACAACAAAAGAACGCAAAACGTAATAAAATCACTAAATCATGTCTCTTGTAGCTTACGAATACAGCAGTGGCGAAGAATCAGACGAGGAAGAAACAGAAACAAAGTCTGAAACGATTCATAAAAATGGGACAGCGGATCATCAAACTACCAACGTGGAAACGGAGCTCGAACGGGAACCCGAGGTCGTTGAACAACCGAAGCATTCACTGCATCTTCCGGCACCCAAGCATCTAAACGATCTAAGCGTAGAGGAGGAAGATGATGAGTTTCTGCACAAGAAAGCATTTCCTACAGACATACTGTTGCCCAAACCTCCGGCCGCGTTACCCGACAAACCGAAAGTTCGTAACGGGAAGGTGCAAATTACCATTCCTTCGATGAAAGAATTCCTAGACGGTGACGATGCGCAGGAAACGAAAAAAGGGAAACCGGTGATAGGAGCTGCACTGCCAAAGAAAACGACTAACCTGTTGAGCTTACTACCGAAACCGAGATCGGCGTTGTTCGAGACGAAACCGTCTCCTTCGACTGGACCGGCAGCATCCAACGGCACCTCCTTCAGTAAGCGACTTGTTCCAGACTCGGTTGCTAATCGACCGCGCAATGTTCCGATGAGTGCAGCTAAACCCAGTTCCAGTCGATCTTCCAGTGATGCAAACAAGAAACCTCCCAAGCCGACCACACAACCCACCAACAGTGATGAAGACGATGACGACGATGAAGATAACCAAACGGTCGACTTCTTTTCGTTCAACAAAGTCGATGAACTACCAACTGTTAGCACGAACGAGATTAGTGCGATGGTGGCAAAAAAGGCAGCCAAAATATCAGAAAATATGCGTAAGTATACCGAACCAGCGGAACAACCCGATGGCGCGCACCTCAACGAACCGGTTGCACAGGTGTCTCCCGCTCAACCGGATGACGGATCGCAAGATCTGGCAAATGAAAATGCACTGTCTGCCCTGATCGGAGGCAACCGCGCGAAGCGGGCACGAATCGAGGAGGTCGATCTGATCGAAATCACCTCCGCGGATATTGTACCGTCAAAGGAAGACTTCCTACGCCGGCAGTTGCAGGACGAAACGGGATACGTACCGACCGGACATCTCGTGGGTGATTGGACCTGCACCAGCAAGCGAAAGTCACACATTACGCAGCTCGCGAGCAAAGCGCAGGCTAACGCACAGGAACTCGAGGCGATGTGGGCCGCAAATCGACAGTCCCGGCGGCAAACGCAAAGCAAGTATGGATTCTAAGGTGTGGCTAGTAGCGTTGACGTGGGGTTAAGTAAATAAATCTATATTTCTAATCCAAGCAATCATGCGTTTTTTTTTTCTTCTTCAATATAGAAACCGTCTGTTTAGTCATAGAATGGTTGTTAATTTGATGATTCATGAAGACGTATTTACCTGTATGGCCATAAGCTCAATACCTTAAAGACATTAACATGAAAAACCTGGGTAGAAGCCTCAAAATAAAACAACAAGAAAGGAGTTTTAATAATTAAGGATTTCATATTTCGAAACACGACATGTTTCTCCCCAAAGATTGGAGATTCGGCCAATCCGAACGATACATAAATTTCAGCGTCTTTAGCGCCCTGTTTTTCCTCCGTACAAGAGTTCCCATCTTGAATTATGTTACCTCAATTTATCGCACTATTGGTGATCTCTAGCCAAAGTAATAATAATTAAAAAAAAAACAAATAAATTGACCACCCATCTACGATGGACTACAATCTAAGCGCGATCGACCGCCCCGATTGTAATCATCCTCGTCGTGTGCATCTTCGTGCGGCCACATCTGCAGCGTGCGACGAGATCTAAGCGGTTGAAATAGCATCTCCGGAGTGCGCAATGTGTCGGAACCACTGTGGAACGGATTGCGACTATTGATGTTGCGTCCCACGTACCGGCGCAGATCGTTCGGGTCGAACACGGGTGCGGTCTGATCGTCCTTCAGACCCTTCGGCACCCAGATCTTGATATCGTCATCCACACCGGACGTGGCCAGTATTGGGAAATCCGGATGCGGCTCAAGGCAGTTAACCACACTACCCGGACTGCTCCGCAGCCAGTTGACGATCCGCTGGCTGCTCTTCTCCCAGATGTAGATGTAGCCACAGTCGCTACCGCTCACCACGTACTCCGACTGTGGACCGAAGTAATTGACGCCCTTTATCGTTTGTATGTTGCTGCCGGTTGGAGGAAAAGCGTTAAAATGGAAACATAAAAAAAAAACACACAAACCATATCCTTACCAGTGACCCTGAAATCGGCTGGTATGCTTCACCACCTCCACCGGTTCATCCGCATTGAAAAGAAAGATATCATCGTCACTGTAGCTGGCAAGTATCTCCGACCCATCATGGTTGTACACGGCACACGTTACGCTCTTGTAAGGGATGTGATTCTAGTAGAAAAAGCGAAAGCAACGTTACAACTTCCGGAAGCGTTTTCTACCGTCTTAGGCTGCACCACTCTCACCTCGTCCCCCTCTGAACGTCCCGGAACAAACTTTTTCAGCGGTTTCTGTGCTCGCCGCATATCGTAAACGCGCACGACACTGTCATTGCCGGAAACGCAAAACTTCGAATCGTACGGGTGCGTCGCGATGCTGAACAGCCGCTTGCCGACGTCCACTACCAGTTGCACCTTAGCTTGACGCATATCGCACAGCCGTACCTTCTGGTCCTCACCGGCCATCAGAAAGACGTGATCGTTGCGCGCCGGCACCGCCACCTTGTGGATCGGTTGCGCTCCGCGGAATATTACCTTTGTCGAGACATGCCCGGACGGAGTTACGACAGTGTGGCGCACCTGACCGTCGCGCCCGGTCGATATGAGTTCAATCTCGTTCTCGTCGTACCCGTCGCACACCAGGAATCGGGTCTGGAAGACGTTGTTCTTGTGGCCGCTGCGGATCGATTTGATCAGCTTCTTTGCCTCCCAGTTCCATAGGTTGATGCGCAAATCATCCGACCCGCTGGCGAGTATCCGTCCGGACGGGTGGAAATTTAGGCAATTCACGCATCCGGTGTGGTGTACCAGCTTGTGCATCAGGCCGAGACGCTTGACCAGATTCACCGAACCGTATGCCCGTTTCTGAAACTGGCTTGGGCTGTACTGACCACCGACGGTAGCTGGTGGAGGTTTCCGGAAGTTTACACCATGTTGCCGCTGACTTATCTCTCGCAGTATGTTCCATTGGCATCTACGTTGGGGATAAAAATAACATCTTTTAGTAGTAACTACTTGTACCAACTGAACATGATTGTGCTCAAAAGTAGCAAGCACAAAATGGAAATTTGTAAGTGACATGTTTCGTTTGATTGCAGCACCTTCATCGCATTCAAGGCTCTTTTAATGGAAAAGAACATACTATACATGCTACGCTACTTACTTTACCGAGCTCGTCTTAAGACAGTTCAGACGGTATACATCAATATCGTTGTCACCATCAATCGGATAGTTAACATCGAAGTCCGAGTTATCCGAACTGGAAAAACGCAAAGGGTCATTACATAAGCGTCCATTATTACCACTTCAACCATATTATACATACTAGTGGAACGTATCGGAACTGTTCGAGGTAGATGTCGGTGAGGACGATGATTGCGAACTGGAGGAAGTTTCGCTTTCTGAATCATTTGCGTACTCAAAGCCTCGATTATCTTCACCATCTGATACGTCATCGATCCGTGCCGCGTCGTTGCTATTGTTCGAGCTGTCGAAATCAAACAAGCTCGGAGCGAGCAGCTCCACGATGTCGTTCGCGAGCTAGTAACATACACAAGAAAAGGCAAGTGAACACTTGGAATAAAAAAAAACAACAAAATATTCACTTCCTAACCTCTTCTCTTATGCGATTGGCATCGTTGCGGTCCGGGTTTCGAGGGATTTCTACCGGTTCTTCTTCCCCCGACAAACTATCCAAATCGTCAGCAATATTTCCTGCCCCTGATAAGCCGTTCCGAGCTCGGTCTCGTTGGTTCGCAAGCCGGCGGACGTTGCGGCGCAATCGCTCGACTGAACGCTCCAGGTTCCTCATGTACGCAATGTCCGCCCGTACTTCCGGATCACCTTCTTCATCATCATCATCGTCATCGTCTTCGTCCACATGTGCGAGGTGAACGACGTTTACACCATTCGGATTTAAAGAACTGCTGCTGCTGTTAGAGTGGTTAGCCGATGGTGCTTCCGGAGTGCCGGTTTCCGGTCCGTCGTTCTGGTTACTGGGTGTATTACTGGAAGGATATTCAAAAATAAAGTGAGGCATCTGGTAAACGGAAAGAAATTTTTAACACTTTTACCTTTCTTTATCACTGCCGCTTTTATGGGTGGGTTTTGCGTCGTTAGACGAAGATGAAGCTCCAGTGGAGGACGTTGACGGCTGTTGCGAGTCTTCAACTTTCAACTTTTTCGAGGGACAACTTTCATCTCCATCATTTTTGTCGCTTTTGGAGGAACTTTCATCCATGGTGTTCTGAATTGCAGGACCGATGAGCAATACAGTAAAAAAATCTATAATACAGATAAAAAATGTTCAGAGGGTTTATTTTGCCCACTACGTATACAGTTTTTGTTGTTGGTGCGTGGTTGATGTTCCAAACATGCATGTATGCGAAGCGCATTTACAACAAAACAATTTAAATTTAGTAGAAAACATAAAATATAGAATAAACTCGGCTTTTAAACACTTTTGACATATTTATACCATACTTGTAATTGTATGATAACTAATTAAAATAGAATTTTAGAGTAAAACTATATGCTTACATCTGTTGTTGATTTGTTAGCAGATCCTCGTTTGACAGCTCTAGCAGGCATACAAACTATCTTGCATTTTTATCCATTTGTTTTGGTTGGAATCATAAACATTATGTCTAAAACTTATTTTAAATGATGACATTGCAATTGCAATCGAAATCCTTCAGTAGTTTACACAACAAGTATAAAAAATATGTAAACGTAAAAGAAAAAAATAATGTATTATTTTTCGAATCAGTTTCGTGTCTGCAAGATAGCTTGAAGTAGCTAGTAAATGTTTTGCTTCAAGATTAGGTGGTGGTGTAAAT
>JXXB01033333.1:0-10414 GCA_000956275.1 Anopheles koliensis | reverse complement strand
ACTGTTGCTCCGGTGATAGATCCCTCTCGTCAAGGACCGCCACGCATTTGGAATCTTCAGTCTCATTAAGTTCGATCTGATGTATAACCCACCGCAACACCATTGTATGATCGCTCTTCAGTAGCACGGTTTTAAGCAACGGATGATAAGGACCTCGAACGATTGAGAGCAACCGCTCGGCAATACCCTTCACTTCGTTTATGTTCAGCGATACCACATTATTCAGCAGCCGTTCACAGCATCGATTTAGCAGTTCCAGCATCAGTAAGATTTTCTTGTACAGAATACACTTATCCGGTGCATCGTACGCTTGATGCAAAAGCAGAATGTTCAGCATCTCCAGATACAGCTCCAAATCGCGACATAGGTGTACCATCTTGTCCGTCAGCACGCTGTTATCATCTGGCAGCTGGTGTTTGTCAAAGTTTAAAATCGCACATAGCTGCTTGAGCAGAGATTCGTTCACGTTGTACGAGATATCGGGCGAAGAATTGGCTGCCCCACTGTTCGGCTCCAATTGCAGCAATTCATCCAGACTATGGTATCTAAGTCTCTGTTCCAACGTTTGCATTCGCTTATCCTGTTCGCGATACGCATTTTCCTGTCTGTGCGCGTGATTCTTTTGACCGTTTCTATCACTTTCGGACGCCGTGCGTTTTGTTACCACACACAGGATTGATAATTTCGCCAGCACCTTCGTATTCAATTGTTCCTTAGTGTGCAGTATCGCTTTCGACTTTGTTTCGCGCGTCTGCGGGTAAAGGTAATCGAACAGCTTCGCCAACACACCCTCCACTTCACCCAGGCATGCAACGTTTCCTAAAGTTTCCAGAATGGCCAACAGTGTGCCGACGTTGGTGTTCGTCTTCTCGATGGCGTACGTGTAGAACGCTTCCAGTACGTTTCCGTTCAGGAAAGCGACATCCGGATACTTCCGATGCCTGATCAGTAGTTGTAGGAGCAGATTCGACTCGGTACTAACTTTGCTGCCGGTAGCGATGCAACCGCGCAACGCACCGGTTACGATTTTGCTCCAAAGTTTTCCTGCATCGTTGTTTAACAGAGTAACTACCGATCGCGAGGTGGGCTTTTCTTCGAAGCGCAGCAGTACGGAGCAACACCGATAGAATGCATTCTGCTCCGTTGGCGTTAGCAGTGTCGGTTGTATGTTGCACAGCAACTGCAGCAACCGTAAATAGTTCTCGCGCAAAATAGCTCCCTCATAGCGCTCTACGATGGTCGATAAGATGACTAGCCTGTAGCGAAGGAAACACAATCGTTCATTAAAGATGTGTGAAAATGTATATACAAACTACACGCACCATCGCCAGTTGTACGTGTTCGGGTCAGTTTCGATCATTTCCAACACGCTTTGCAGTTTGTTGAACTGTTTGGTTCTCTTGGTGGACGATTCACTGCCGTCGTTGCAATTCTTCCAGTTGTCTTCATTCCAATATATCTTTGAAGTATGGGAAAAATAATCATATTATTGAAACATATCATCACAGCCAGTCAGCAGTTAACCCTTACCGTATAGCACAGCCTGGCAGCAAAGTCGATGAAGCCATCGCAAAATGGAACCTCCCGACCGGTGCCAACGCTGTTTGACAATGATGTATGTGTTCGTAACTCATTCGTTACTATGTAATAAAATTCACGCAACAGTTTTCGACGTTCTTCCTCATCGCCACATGAATTAAAAACATTCTTCGAGACATTTTTAACACTGGTGACAGATTTACCTCCCGGGTAAAGTATAATCAACGATAGATGCATCAACTGAAACAACACACTTCGCTGCTCGTTGCGTATGATACCTTCTTTGCATGTCTTCACCACGTACGGAAGAATTGAATCCAAGAAATCCATTACCTGAGTTTTGCAATCCACGGCCAGCTAAAACGAGCACATAATTTTAGATCATTTAGCAACACAATTTGATCATCTTAACTAGTACTGACCGCCTGCACACAGTGACATGCAACATTCATCAGATCGTAGAGAATACTGCCTTTCTTATCATTTACCGCCTGACCGATGTGGTCCACCACACAAGTTAGGTACGGGGCGAGCAGTGTTTGCATCGAACAATTGTCCAAACATTTTACAACAGCCAGCGAAAGATAGCTTGCCCCGAAACTCGATTGCTTCGGCTTCGCATCCAGCATCACGAAGCAACAGTCGAAGATATCTGCCGACATTTAGATTTAAGACACATTTAATTATTGCGCATAACTACAAGAAACTCATCTCATGTACCTTTCCATTGCTCGTGGCTTACAGTTGTCAGATTCCATTGCGAGCCCAAAACGGACTTATTTAGTAGCTGCAGAAAACTGGTCCCAAAAGAATCGCGCATCGCCTGATCGGTTATTCCATGCACGATACAGCCAATTAACTGTTGGTATGATAGCCTAGGAGCATCCGCTAAATTCATCGCTAGTTCGCCCAACTTTTGCAGCACCAGAATAAATTCTTGACATTTCCCCGGCACCTGTGCTGCACTGGAGTAGCTATGTTTTTGGATACCCTGGTACGCGGCGTTGAACACAGCGCCCCAATCCGTTTCGAAGTTTTCCGAATCCATGTACGCAACAAAGTCTTCTTCTCGGTTATTCAAAATGTACACCATTTTGCTGAATGCCTTCTGACGCACTGTGATCTTTTCCGACTGCATCTCTATCAGTAGGCCGCAAAGCTCACGATCCAACGCAGACAGACGGGCTCCGGAAGAGGTGGAGGAAGCCATTCTATCTTCTTTTCTCTGATCTACAATTCGAAACGAATAGCGAAACCTTAATAAAAACTCACATAATCAAAATATTCACAATAATCGCACTGTAGATCAATCACGTTGAGAAGATAACATCAGAAGACCCATTAAGCGTTAAAATACGCGTTAAGTTTCAATAATTCAAATCTATTTCAGCCATTTCACCCAAAGTTGACACGTGTAATCAATTTTATTTTAAACGATTTTTAAATTCCAATTTTTATTCAATATCAATTCTTCAGATTAACTATTTCTCATTCTCTTCGTCATTCAGGCATTGAAGATTGATTATGTAGTTCCGTCAAACGACAAATATTAGCGATTTATAGTCAGTTCATTCTTCGTACGATATAAGCTTAGCTCGTAACCTAATTAAATCACGAATTCTTTGTTTTCATTTCCTTTTGAAGGAGGTTTCTCCATCGTTCTAAGTCAATAGCTAATCCTAGGACAATAAATACAATTCGCCTATTTCCTTCTGCATATTCCTTAACAAAGATCATTTTTTATCACAAAATGTTATGTGCTTGAAGTTTGAATAGAGCTATCTGCGCAGTTGCGTGAGGTGGGAGTTAATTTCAAATGCAAATCTGTTTCTAGTTTTCTGAAAACCCTTGGAAAAGTGTGTATATATATATATATGACTAAAACCGAACGGCTCCGCACTAACGGTTATACGGTGAGATTTTTCGCATTCGCACTCAAACGGCACATCGAATTGAATGTATAGAAAAGTAATGTAAAACGTATATTCTAAGCAATGAATTCTGATCATAAATATCGTTAAGAAACTGTGGAACTAGGTAGCTAAAACAGTCTCCTATGGTACGCGTATTTCTCACTAGCACGTAGAAATATTCCTTAGTTAATCATTTCAATATCGCTAATGCCAACAATTCTGCTCAGTTTAATAATAAATTTGAATGCATGTAGGGCCCACATGCTTCTCCCGATATAGGAACGTAACCGATCCCCACACCTTTTCATATCTACACTGGTATGTATCCGTTAATGATGAAGTTTATCAGGTCAGTGCCATTCACCGCCGATTCGAAACGTGAAAAGTGTAAGCGTAGCGTACCAACAACGTTATCTTCCCGCATAATAGTGCTGGTGGTGCTAGTTGGTGGCGAAGGGTTTGGCACACCGTACGCCTTCACCGATCGGTTCACTTGCCCCAGGAACTGTATCCAAGAGCTTGATTTGTACAGCCTTTGCAGCAAATGTTGATTTTCTTCACAAAATATCTCCACATAATAGATGATGCTGATGATGCAAACGAACAGAAACTTGTTGAGGGATATGTGCTGCATCACCTTGTCAGAACCGGAGATCGTTTTTGCCAATCGTATCATATCGTCCACCGTGCTGGCCTTGGCGTGACACGTAAACTCGCTAACCAGTGCCTCGAACACCGCTTCGTCGTTGCTATAATCCTTCTGTTGCAGGCTGGAAAATGCTTTCATTATCATGACCCACAGCAACCAACGGTCGTTATGCTTGCGCAGAACGACAAGCGCACGTCGCAATAAAATCCGTCCCTTACGCACACACAGCATGGCGGTTACCGTGCTCTGGGAAAGTTCTTTGATAAATGTCGCCGAAAGTTGGTCGAACATTTCGACTCGTTCCGCGGGTGTGAACGATGACATACCATCGCGCTCCACAAACACTTGGCGCTTCTGTCGTACGTAAGCTGCAGTAGCCATGGCAACAGGATTGAACAAATCCTCCAGCTTGAGCACGACCGTGTACAGCGTTTCGATGAGCAGCAACACATGGCGAGCCTTACGTTGCATTGCCGGGTGGGCACCGGAAGCAGAGCCTCTGCTCGGCGAAGGGTTCGATCCGCCTTCCATCACGTCCACTTCGATAAGCTGACGAGGTGCGGCCACGCTGCCGCAGTGTAGTTTTCCAAGCGATTTTTCAAACTGTACCGGTGAGTAAGCACGAACACTGAACCCAGCCCCAGCAATATCTTTCGTTTCTTTTCCATTCGTTGACACCGGCGGTGGTTTCCATTGGAAGCTACAACGATCGGCACCATTTCCGTTGGTCGGGAGGAATGAGATTTTCAATCGATTCTTACACATCCCGTACGGAGCCTTCACGATCGCCTTGCGCTGTCGGTACACGGTGAAATAATAGTCGCTGATGTAGGGTATATCGGCATCGAGCTGCGACAGTTGCATCGCTATCAGCCACTGTTTTTCGCACTTGCTCATCATGTTTGCGTACTCATCGTGCAGTTTGCCTGAATGCGGTCCAATGGGATTTCGCGATCGTTGCTGATGTGTTAGCATCTGCTGATATGCCGATGACGATTGCTGCAGTGGTATTGTGCAAAATGTTGGCTTTACTTGGTAAGGTGTGAAATACTGGCCGTGCGCCTCACTACCAGCATGCGCAAGCTGTCGATGTAATGTCAGTAATGGATGGTTTTGCTGTATTTCCTGCACAAGTCGCTGATTAAACTGATTGTGGGGCAGGGGAGTTAAACTGCGCCGTGTCAGAAATGAGGCTGTTGTAGATACCGGTGCGACAGGTGGAATCGGTTGTTGGATCAACGGTGGACCAATCGCGACCGGTGCATGGATCAGTGGCATAGCGTACCGACCATCACCATAGTGCGGAAAGGCGGGATACATCGCTTGATTGTTGATTGGAGTCGAATAGGGTCTGGCTAAGAGCAAGTTGTAAGGCAAACCAAACCCAGGAGGAGGACGAGCCGGATGATGGTTCATGAGTGGTGTCGGTGTCGAGGTCCGAGTATGCATAGAAGGATATGACGGATAATAATTCCCTACGGTCTGTGAAGGTGGTGCAGTATAAAACGGAGGCACCATCGCTACCGGCGATGGTATCATCATGTTCCTGGCTCCTTGCATCGGTGTGCCGGCATGATAACCTTTCGCCATGCTCGGTGCATTTGGTTGAGAAAGGGAATTCAGTGGCTGGCGACCCTGTTGCAGTGGATGGTAATTTTGAGCCATGTGATTCTGCATTTGAAGTACCGTTTGTTGGTATCGATAGTTATGGTGCTGATTTTGAATGATTCCTCTTTCTATTTCCTGTACCGACAGCATTTGCGGTGGAGGATTCGACAAAGAACGCAGTGGCGAATTTCTTTGCTGTTCTGGTTGTAGTGTAGTAGGTTGTGTACTGGAGAGTTGCTGTGTTACGGGACTTATTTTTGGACTGTCCCGAAAACTTGGATCGAGCGGCAATTTTCTGGCAAACTCACCGATACATTCCGCCACCAGACTGCTACCGTCACTTTCATCGCTCGTGTCGTCGTTTGTACACTTAGACAGCGAATCAATTTCTGAGTCATCAAAGAGCATATCGCATATGGTGCTGTCAAAGAGCATATCGTTATTGTCCTCCATCACATCAGCCAAGCATCTGGTCCTATTTCGCTCCAGCCGTACGAGATTTTCGTGAATATTCTCCCAGTCGCCTTTGTCCGCGGAGCCAAAAGTTTCATCATTCAGCGCATCGTACTGTTTCTCGACCGAATTGACAACCTCTTTCTTGCGAAGGGGTTCTAGCGAGAAAAGTGAATGGGTAAATTCCTGCGTGTCGTTTTTGCTTTTGCTGTCCGTTGGTTTATCAAATCCAAAGAGTGATTTCATTTTCGTCCTTTCTATTTCACCTGGAAGCCGGATATGGAAACAATTCACGACAGTTCATTGCACACGCACAATCACTAAAGCGTTTTGCGGATTTAACCGTAACGACGAATATTGTACATACCATCAATTGTAAAGGTGTGTAATACGCGCGAGTTTTGATAATGCCGATGTAACTTAAATAAGCATTTCCATTGCACTAGACAAAATATCGCTCACCAACCCGGCCAATTCTTGCCATCGAACCAACAGAAACTGTCATTCTGCGAAACGATTTGTAATGCCAGAACCGAACCTTCCACGGTAAACAAATGAACTGTCAATTTAAACCGGCATTCTGAGATTATGGCGGAATTGTATCAAAACAAATGCGATTTTTTTCAACTTCCATCCGATACAATGTAAATGCCAGTGAAGAAGCAAAAATAACTCCAGTTCTTTTTGCAACAAACACAGGAATAGAATCGTTACATCTAACAAATAACGAAATGCAGAGTAATATAACAAATATAGCCTGAAAGTTTCCTTTGCATAGATAATCCTACTGGTACGAATCAGCAGCATTCAACAAAACCAGAAGCAACCCAAAGTGAACAGTTTAATGGTAATTAACGGGTTTCAGCGAAAGATTGACAAGTTACAAGGAGTAAGAAAAGCAATGCCTACTTACGATTTCACGCACACAAATCACAGAGAAACACGGACCGTAGTGTACCGATTCGCTGTGGAACACAATCTGATATTTGATGTCCAATCTACATACGACTACTTTGCGTGGGAACAGAACAAAACACAACAGTATATAATTGCCCTATCTTACAACCAAGCGGATAGTTTATTCCAACAGCTATTTAAATCACAAACAAAAACAACAAACGTGCGACAAGGTCAGCATCGTATAATAAGAATGTAAATAATGGAAAAAACATGAAGATTGCCAAACGGAACTTTGCTGATTTAACCCGGTTCTAGCGATCTTAATCAGTGTAATTGATGTTACCCGGGTTTGACTTTTAAAATGACCGTTGACATATTTGAATTTTTCGAATGTACCTGCTTCAACTTGTTAAAAATAATGATTTTTGAAATGGTCGTTTACTTTTTAACATCAGTTACTTTTGGCTATCGTAATTTATTTTAGGTTTCTTGTTCTCGCTACTACTACAGACGGCGCTACCATTACACCAACGGGCCGCTCTCAAAATAGATCAAAAATAAATAGATCAAAATAAAAACAGTAAATAAGCAGCAACTAGTGCTTAATATTACAATATATTTTATCCTTTACAGTAGTTTGATTTCACACCCAATCCCAAGTTCAGTGTACAGCAAATTGTTAATTCCTCGGAAGCAGCCGACCAGATACAGTTTGATGATTGAAATTTTAACGCTATTTCCTTGCTTTATAATTATTTTCTATCTACAGCATACATACATGCCTTTACATTTCAACCAAAGTGGACGGTTCATTCATAGTTGGTAATAGCCTAGAATTAAGGAAACATTAAATTAGTTGTTAATAAATGCAAATATTGTCAATCCAACCACTTACCTGCTGAACATCTTTTGGTATACTTTAACAGGCACCACACATAGCGTTACCGTGTCACCACTAGCGCATATAATGGCCTCAATGTCCTTATCTTTCATGCCAACAACAACCTCTTCATTCACTTCTATAATTTGAAGCCTTCTTTCCAGACCCCGCTGTTCGGCTGATGTGTTGGGACGGACAAACGTAATTTCACCATCCACAAATCGGAACCCGAACCCTTTCTCCACATCTCTGGCGATCGTTACGTATCGTTCCCGTGGTCTACGGTGTGGAAGACCATGTTTTATTTATCCTATCATCTGGACGGACGAACCCCAAATACTTACTTGTCTCGCGTACGTAATTTTAGGCTGTTTCGCAAGTTTTGTTGAACCAACTCACGCACCCGCCACAATTGCTCGCCTTGTACGGGTGTATCCTCCACAGACAATACTTCATCTCCGTACCGTAGACCCGCAAGGTAGGCTGGACTTCGACGCACAACCGAACAAATGAGAATATTTCCTTCCTCGGTGCGTCGAACGGTTAATCCAACTCTACCACCTTCACCTTTACGTATCAGCAACTAGAATGACACCATTCCACAACATTTCATTACTTTTCTTGGTTCAACCCGCTGTCGGTTGGAACTGCCTGGACGCGTGTACTTCTCTGATGCCGTTGGCTGCTGGAATTCGTGCGATTCGAACGAAGCATCCCTGCTGTACGATGTCGTTCACCGAACCGGTAGATCCTGTCGAGGATACGAACAAATCCTGTGCTTCCCAACTGACCGACATCGATCCGACGATTGGTTCTCGCGAAATCTGAAACCTATCCCGTAGACATAGTAGCGCTGGGCTTTACGACGCGTTTAAGGATTTGATAACGATGCCGCGTCTGACTCGTCGCACTGATAAGCAGCTGGAACGACTCGGTTTCAAATCAAATTTGGGTGCCTGTTTTCGGGTAGTCCCAGAAATGTGGGTCGGTATTGCTTTCGGGTATCATTTGGCTACGCAGTGTTATTCCACAAAAAATGCACACGATGTAACACACGATGTGTTGTGTAATATTGCAGTTGTAAACACATGCTTCAATTGATAAGAAACACACAAAGTATACTACTTCAGAGGTTATATATTACTGCGGGTTTCACACAATTCAGTCTTTCTCACTCATCATTCTGCAGTAGTAGCAATGCGAAAACAAACGAGAGCATACTTTAAACAAATAATTTGATTCGAAAATATATCGCACACACACATCACGCAACAAACTCTGCAAAAGTATTAGATTCAGGATTCTTCATCAGGTCGCACGCTTCGAGAACCCAACCGAGGTAACTTTTCGAAGCAGGATCTGTAATGAAAGCACAGAGTGGTTATGAGTCTAATATGGAAAGAAGCCGTTTCAGGTACTTCGTACCTCATTCTCTCCTGCTATTCTTTTCTGCGCCCTGCTTCTGTTGAGCGCTCCGCTGGTAACACGGGCTGTCACGTTTGAGGCACTCTACAGTGAAAAAAAAAGTGTGGAATATTAAATTGTCACTCCATGGAGTATTATGTGCACAATCCCTTACGCTGCTTTTCACCGGCTTAATGGCTTGCGTCTGAAGCGTTGGTCTGGTGGAAAGAATGCGTCGGAGCAGGATCTGATTGGTACGTTCAATTTCTCGCACACGTTCCCGGCTGAACGACATGTTGTGCTGCTGACCGGGAAGCCTCTTGGCAGGCAGTCCACTGCCTAGCGTGCTACCCCCTGGAACACGTCGGTGTCCTCGGCTCTGTCCAGAACCCGGCAGCTCGAACCGCTGCAGTTCGTTCGAAATGAAATCAATGTGTAGAAGATGATTCTCAGGCTCATAGGCCTGCGGTGGAAACTGGGACACTTCGATTCGGTTCGCTTCTACCATTTCACGTTCCTCTGGCTGCTCCGTTTCGGACGATTCAGCATCATCCTCTTGCTCGGTATGGAACTCCGACTCCGAGTAGTGTTGTTCCGTGTATTGTTCATCGTCGTCGTCTTCCGGAAGTGTCTCGTGATCGGAATCGTGATCTCCATACGGCGCGAGCGTCTGTTTCGTGGATGTACGAGAAAGCTGCTCCCATTTTCGAATCCCACCGACTATCGTCTCCGGGGTGGTTTTACCGTGAAAGAACTGCGAATTCATTCGGTCTGAAAATGGGTCGCACAGAACGATAGAAAATAGTTTCTATTAAACGTATATTGAAGCAGTATCGATCACATCATAGCTTACAGTACCGAACGTACCTAACACACTTTTTCACTTTGTCATAGACTGCTGTTTCGCATTGCACTTGACCAGGAAATTGAGCACACGTAGGAAATGTTTAACCAGTTGCGTTACTATGACGACGACGCTTTCAAAAGGACGCGTCAAGTTCAATAGCAAAAACTGGGGAGAGGGACGCATACGTTTCACATGATTTGCGATGAGTCACTTTCGATTTT
>JXXB01033327.1:0-11689 GCA_000956275.1 Anopheles koliensis | reverse complement strand
TGTCGTGAAGCATTGCGATAAACCAAATTCAGTTTGTTTAAAACATGAAAATAGTAATTAATACAGGTGTTGCACCATCCTATCATAACAAACTATATTACTTGTTTTCGTTCGAACCATTTAAAGCTTCAATAGTATTTGAATATTTGAAGCCCAATTGATTTGTTGCTAAGGTTCACCACCAGAGCTCGCACCAATACTGGAATACGAGCAGTTCGAGCTTTACGAAAAAGCTCGATTCGAGCAGATTTGTTGTGCTAAATATAACATTTGTGTTGGTTGTGTTAGGGAGATTTTATATCGCATTTTAGTGTTAATTGCAAAACAAATTTGGTACAGTGTTAAATTTTCTTCACTCACATGTTCTTGACACATTCCTCGATACACTTCTTTTCAGACGATTTTTCCATAAATGGTCTTTAGCTTAGACGCGAACCACCTATCGTGCATGATGAAACGCAAATGTTGCGAAAGAGACAATCTTCTACCAATTTGGGTATCAGATTGTTTTGAAATAATTTCAACTATGTAATTAGCATGGGGTAATTAGCAATTGCTCAGGATTCGCTGGTACGATGGTAGTAACTTCGGTATTTCATACGGCAGGACCGATATTACGATGCCATCTCGACCAGCTTTCCCGGTAACATCGAAAACATGTGCATTAGACATTAGAAACATGTGCTTTAATAATAGCATGATGAATAAGAAATAACGATTTTATAATCATGTTCTTTCGGCTAATAAATGACTGGTCGGTGCCGCCTTCACATCTTTACCTTGGTCGTGTCTATATATTTTTCGTTAGAATAAGTTATGCATGTTTAATAGTACATTATTAATTCATAGTATATTACTTATCAATTAGTTTTTCTTAATGGCACTAAATCAAATAGCTTCTTCGTTAATAAATATGTATTAGCACAATGATTAGTACACTAACACTTTGGAATGAGAGATGGAAAGGAAACATAGACATTCATCAAATCACCTGGTTGAAACGAGACCGTATGACTTACTGATAAAAAACTAATCCCCAAACGGGCGGTATGCTTCAGTTTCAGATTACTCTTTTGATTTCTTAATTGCTAATATCGAAGACCGAATTTCAGCCAAAGGCAAATGTTTATCTTAAAGGAATAGTAATTCATTTAGGAAATAAATTAACATCAAAAAACGAACTCAATTAAATTAGGAAATTCAATGCAAGCACAACTATCTCGTTGTTGCAACGAAACGATTGCCAAACAAATATTAAAACTAAGAACCTGTTCGCAATACATTATTAAAAGTAACAAACAAGCCGGTTAGGAAATTGCGTGCGGACAACCGCACTTCATAAACTATTATTATTAATAGAGTAAATGTCAAATTTCACGATTGAAAATTCCTTGAACAGCGATATCTAACGATTGATTGTGGCAGAGTATACATCGTATAACTTAACAAAAAAAAAACATAATTCATCAATAAATAAGAGCTTAAATGTCCGTACGACAATTTTTGGTCGTAGATACTCTTGGTCTTATAAAGCGAGTTTTTACCAAGCAAGTGTATACTATTTCATTCGCACCGGAAGGTCTTGAAAAACAAAACATTAGCTAAACATCAACCCGATCATTTCCCAAGCATCGACTATGCGGCTTTGTAAAATTGTAAAAATATCTCCATGCTAAACAACAGTCCACCGATCAAATTTATCTATATGTTGCTATTCTGTCATTAAACCGTTGAGGTGAGGGTAAGCCCTACCGGTTCCTTTCCTTTGATGACATGCTGTTTTTTCACTACCTCCGTGTACACAACAGGAGCAGCATTAACGTCGGATTGCTTTTGTGGTGAAACGACAATATCCTCCGATGGCTGCGATTGCAGTGAATTTTCATTAGGACTACCATGAGGGAATGACGTTTCCCCTGATAGTGGATCTACCAGTACCATCTGTAGCTCGTTATCAACATTTGAAAAACGTAAGGCAATATCTTTGGACTGTTTCTTATCGATCATGTGATTGATCTCGAGGTTAGCGTTTAGGTGATGATTGTTCTTGTTCATGTCCACGTACGAAAGCACGCGCCGTGGCTGTCGGCTGGGTGAATCGTACTCGCTACTGTTACTCCCACTACTGCTTGCGTCCCTATCCCGTCGGTTTGGAGTGCTCGTTATAAAGGACGTTTCCTCGAAGTGATTCCGCAAGCAGCGGGGTGGACTTGTCGAGGACGATCGTACCGCACTACTGCAGGAATGGGGAATGTGTTGATGCTCATCGATCGAACTCAAGGAGGAACCGGCACTAACGTTGCTTAACTTTTTCGGCCTTAAACGTACGTCGTTTTCGTAGCGAAGCTTCTGTTCGATCGTAGACGTTTCGATGAGAGGACGCGGGGTATCGTAGCTCTGCAGCAATAACTGCTTCTTGTCCTCGTTCATTATCGGAGATATTACGGCAGCCACTGCCAGTGCGGAAGGAGTCTGATAGCGACCGGTCAGCTCAGTACTTGTATTATCACTCACACTTTCATACTGCGGTGCGGTCCACAGACTTTCCAGTCGATCCTGTTCCTCCTTGCAAATGGCCATCTTTGCGCTGTCGATTTCTGAGAAAATATAAATAAAATTGTTAATAAAAACTATCCAAAAATGATTCAATTACAGAAAGACTCTAAATTGAAATAAACAGGATATTTGATAGGTTTTAAAGGAACAAGACACAACTCAACGTGGCACGGTCCTTCTCTTTTCAATTCCGTTTTTTTGCAGTGCAAAAATCGGTTAAGATCACAATATAACTTACCATCTACGTTAACACAATACACTGGATTCGAGATAGAGTTCTGCTCCATATCGATATACTTTGCACTACGTCCAAGCAGTAATTCAAATTGTCCCGCCAGATGCTTAAAACTGGGACGCTGCTTCGGATCATCAGTCCAGCAAGAACGAACGATACTATATCTGTGAGCAAAAAGAAGAAAATCCAAGTTGATGAGTGACTTTAAGAACACTTTAGCGCTGTAACTCCTCTTCTCCATGCGACTTACATTTCTTCGGAACAATTCTTGGGACACTCCATCCGATAGCCTTGCTTCAGCAAATTGTAGAGATTCTGCGGCGGAATACCCGGATAAGGCGACGCACCGAGCGTTATCAGCTCCCAGCACAGCACACCGAACGCCCATACGTCGCTCTTGGTCGTGTAGATGTGATCGGCCAGCGATTCCGGTGCCATCCACTTCACCGGCACCCGGTCTTTGCTTTTCTTCAGATACGCATCGTCCTCGTACACGTCGCGCGTAAGCCCAAAGTCGGATATCTTGCACACCTTACCCTCTGCCAGCAGCACATTCCGTGCGGCCAGATCGCGATGCACCAGCTTTATGTCGGTTAGATACGCCATGCCCTTGCTGATCTGCCAGGCAAACGATAGGATATCCTTCACCGTGATCGGATCGACCGCGTTTTCGTAGTCTGCATTCAGGACCTCCAATTTTCGGCTTAAGCGTAGATAGTTTCTAAGATGAGAAAGAACGATCATTTTTACACATTCTTTGCAGAATCCTAGTGGACACAATTAAAAAACAAAAAAACAGAGAAACTTACTTCAGTGATCCGTATTGACAGTATTCGATTATGAGTAGCGGTGAGTCGCCTTTCGTGCAAGCGCCCAATAGCCGGATTACGTTCGGATGGTTCACTTCCTGCAGCAGCTGGTATTCCGATAGCAGGGCGAGTAGTTCGACCGAGTTAGCGCCAGTTTTAAGCATCTTCACAGCCACAGTGGTAATGCCTGGCTTTTCTGGCAGATCAGTGGCAAATCCCTTCAACACCTTGCCAAACTCACCTTCGCCGAGGGTTGCATCGAGAATAAGATTCGATCGCGGAAATTCCCACTTGCTGTCGTACTGGAAGATAAAAGAACAACGCAAACAATGTGTATTACTACATATATAACTTGGGTAGTATACTTTTTTAGAATGAAACATTTCCTAAAACGTAAGAGAAACTTAAATTGTTTGTAGAATCTACATGGAGACGCCTGATGTTTGAACAATGAATTTTGAGCAAATACTGTTACTGTACATTGTTCCAATAATATTACTAATAATTATTATATTTCATAACTGTTATATTATCACTTTCGATAGTCAAATGTATACGTATTCTTCTTTCGATTTCATACATTCTTAAAAATAACTTAAACAAAAAAAATGTTGAATTTATAAACGATTAGAGAGTGTAATGTTTGCGATACTTTTTAGTCCAAGTGCTACACAATGTGTATTTGCTTTTGCTTTAGTGGTTGCAATAAAGAAGGGACGACTTCGGTGCTTGTCGTATTAAATCCTGTTTTGATTCGCTATTTCATTTTAGCGTTTTTCTAACAGAATTATTTTTGAATCAATCTCAATAGCTTGCCAGAAACCAAATTTTTACAAGGGAATAATCATGATAATCGAACCAAATTAAATAGTCAAATGATTTTGGAATTACACTACATCCAACGTAAAAAGTATACTTACATCGATTTTAAAGTTGATTTCATTGATTCGCGACGTTAACGGCAACTCGACGTTGAATATTTCCGTATCATTGCTGACGAGGTTCATACTGATGCTGTTCATTCCACCGCTAGCTCCATTGGGCCCACCTTCCTCGAGTAGTTTGTTCTTTACCGACAACTTACGACTGAAGCAGTACAACACGATCATAACTGCTACAACCATCGGTATCAGTACAATGGCGATCAGATACATCGATGCGTGCGGGCCCTTAATGAGTCCCGGCTCGTACAAGTTGCCATCGCGGACCGCTGCCGGCGGTACATCTTCCGTCCGCTCGTTCATCTCCCGCCGCGTTCCGGTAGATCCGTTGGTACTTAGGTTTTTGTCGCCGATTGCGATATACTCCACGTCACTGCCGATGCTTGTGTATGGTACCTCCGTCGTAGTGGTTGTTGTCGAGGTTGAGCTGGAAGTGGTGGTGCTGGTTCGGTTTCGCTTAAAAATCGGCAGAATACGCAAATTGTCATCGCAACTGCAGCTGCCAGTTGCACGGCATGTGCAGTGTCCTATCGCCGTGTGGATGCCACGCTGTTTTTCCGAGTGGAATACCCCGACGATATTTTCCTTCGCAACACAATCCTGCGGACATATGTGAATTTTCTCACGATGGCCCATATCTTCCAGCGGATCGCACACATTGTCCGGACAGTGTGACAAACCGGACGAGCAGGTGGGATACTCCTCGCTCCATTTGGACGATGTATCAAACATCGGCACGCTTGGTGTACGATATTCACACCGCCCAAGCAAACTGCCTATTCCACAAGCATTCAAACAGCTGGAACGATTCGCGTGAACCGCACAAAACTCCTCCGCTGTGTCCTCGATCGGTACCGGAGAGCAATGCACTGCGTCCGGATTTTTTTTCAAGCGTATCAGTATATTTGTGCTGTAATTTTTCCACGCAACGGTTATCTCGTGTCTGCTTTCCGGTTTGTTATGGAATACCGTCTCATTTTTCAGGTAAATGATACCAGCGATGTTCGTTATTCCGAACGCGTTTAGTGGATTACTCGTTAAGCGGAAGTTGAGATCGGCACTGTTCTCTTGGATGAGTTGCTTAAACGATTTGGGCTCTGCAATTCGAGCGTACTTTCGCGATGTATCATACACAACCGCCTCCTTGGGATAGGCAATTCTGGCCGGGTTTGCCTCTTTTTTGCTCTTCCTACGGCTCACAGCTGTCTTTGCCTCTCCCCGGAATCCGCTGCCTTCACTGTACGATGCGGCGCTAACGATACCGTTGCTTGTCAGCGCCTCCGGTCGTGGCAAATCGTACTCGTGAATACGATTTAGATTGGTGGTGAGACAGATGGACGCATTCGTTGATGGTGCTCCGTTGGCAACGTCATACGGTGGCAATTCTACCGTCTGATCAACCGCCTGCAGTGTGACACAGTAAGGGCTTTTTCTCAGAATTCCGGAGCGGGCAAAAATGAGCTCTGCAAAAGCATTTAAGCACAACACGTTGAGATTGACGGATAAATTTTCGACAAAATTCGTTATTGCAAACAAGCGGTGCCGAATACTTACTGCAACCAAAGACCGTCTGCTTCAGACCCCCGTCGTGCTCATTTTCGTACATCGCACAGTCTGGATGAAAGAAATCCATCGTGTCACCGTGCAGTTTGTAGTGGACGCGAGTGTTTACCGGAATCGTGTCATCGTCAGTAAACACAACCCGGAAATGCCCTACAGCATCGCCCTGGAAAAGAAAATAGTTAATTAAAAGAGACGAACAGTTTGGTGTTTTCAGTTCGAAAAAGCATCGGCCAGGTCGACCTCCCCACATTGTACATTTTGCTTTTAAGTGGAAATTTATTTCACACAATTTCGGATGAAATTAATAAATGTATCTTTTCCCTTGACGTGCCTCGTACTTTTGCTCGAAAAACATGCTCTAGGGATGTTGAAATATTACTTTTCAATTTTCCAGCTATTTATCTAAAAAACCACAACATCACACCATTAAGCATTCATAATCATCAACAGCAGCAGCTGATACTGCCGCTACATAATTAAATCGACCAGGTATTATTTTCCTTCAACGGTTCCACGAAATGTAAAATTCCCAAACGGCGGTTACAGACAGTTTCAGTAATTTTAAGCCAGAATGTCAGAGAATATTTGGGGGTATTGTCTATGATTGTAATATTAAACGATATCTTCTTCCAACATTTCTTCGCTGTTTAAATGGTCTAAAAAAATAGCCTTACATTGCACGTTTTCCGTATCTGACTTGATTAAACCAGTCTTCTTTCGTTGATTTCCTTAACAATGAAAAGGAATGCTACTCATCGCTTCACTTAATTTAATCACATCAAAAAGGCTTATAATGTGTCAAATTATGAGCTACTGAAATGGTCCCACCATACTATCAAAAATAGCTAGAAATAATGATTGAAACATGAGCTGGTAAAAAGTTCAAATTCGACAGAGCACACTACTACCGAAACTGCAATATCATCGATATAAAAGCAAGCGTAAATGTGTGTGCAAATTTCGCGAAGAATAAATTACTTTTATCACGCTTTCGTAACAATGTCATTTCATCATTGCTTCATCGCGAGGTATACGAGACTGCGTTGTACGAGCATCAATATGAAATTCAAGCTGAAGGTGGCTTAACACATTGAGCCTACAAACTGAAGGTGCCCTTAGAACCACCGTTTTAATACCACGAAAGGTATAATAGTAACGTAAAATCGAAATCATCCTCCGTTTCCGTTTAGAATGATCCTTTGTCCGCAGTTGCCTCTTTTATTCGGTCTGTCTGGGCGAAGCATTAAAGTAGTTGTTTAATAAACATCGTTTATACAGGCGTTTGCACGGGGTCGTTTAGTTATTATCGAAGGCTTTTGTTCTTTATGTTAAAAAAGAATTAGCATTGGCATGTGATCATGCATAAACATAACGAGCTTTACTATCTATTTCGCAAAGCATTTTAGTCTACCCCAGACTAAACCTTCCGAGAAATACACGATTCAGTGGAACGTGATCTAGGACAACTGATAAACATCAATGCAGAGTTATCTGGTGCATTCATTTTCAACAAATGTATTACAATCGTTTTTGGGTAAAAGGAAATACTCCTTGTGCGCCACATTTGGCAAACAGAATAATAAGAGCGAAATCTTCTTTTACCTCCTAAGCAAAACTTCCTGTTTTTTTTTCGTTATAGGATTTCCAACTTTTGCTTTTGACATGGGTGGTTTAAAGGAGTGACAGGCACATCCGATCACAGTGGAAGAATTCAGATCAACACCGGGAAAACGCAAACAAATGCCATATAATGGTCGTATAACAAATGAGCTCACTTTATAACCCCAGCCATATCGCGCTGCGTGCGTAGGGGATAGGATTGTGGTTCAAAGATGTTCGTTTTTATGGGCCCTTTGTTCTTTGCGTCGCCAACTAGACACAACTATTTCTCCCGATCCGTCGGGTACAGCTCTAGCACCAAACCATGTCTGGCGCGGAAGTAACTAGGAACGCATATATGTGAATGTTTGTGCGGCAAATATGCAAATTCATTTGATTCAATCCACAACAACGTCGAACATTTTACGTTCGTCGAAAATCATTCGACTTTATAAGCGCGTCTGGGCAGGGTGGTCGTTTGGTTGCTCGAATTTCGTTAGCATGGGATGCAAAAGGATACATACGCCGGAAACGTACGTTTACTTCCGGTGGGTCATCTTCGAATATGTCTGTTCGAGTCGGGAAACATCGTTTCGCATGGCCATTTTGTGGAGCCTCTCTTTACGACGATGAGGACAGACGAAGTCATTGAACCTACCGTGAACATTTATATACTACCAAACATGCTTGTGGGACGTTCGTGGTCAATTTCCTGGAAGTTAATCAACTGCACTTACCATTGCAACCACGACCGCCAGGGGTCATGTTCTAAACACTAACCGATTTTCGGTGCGAGAAAGGATTAGAGAATGATTTTTCTGATTCAATACATACACCCAAGCACAAAAGCTCTCACCAGACTCATATGATGTTCCCCACTACTGTCTGTCGAACCCATGGCCTTTGCCTTGGAAAGATCAACCCTGGAGTCACCGCACCGAGAAGTTGCCGTCTCGCCTTACTCGCTCTATCGTTATGCCCTAGCGTGATTAGCTTACATTAATCAGCGTGATGGGCACACAACACTGAAACGCAATGTCTGTCTGAACGAATAAACGAGCAAACCCTGCCTGCTGTGGAGACGACCCGCACACACACACACATATGCACACGCTGCCGTGCTACTCTTCTGGGGACATAAAACCCATTGCACAGGGCTTAATCTTCCGCCCACTCTTGAAATAGGTGCTAGGTTCCGGTGATTGTTTTCACCATACGCTGCGTGTTGGAACGAACGCCATTGGTTCATTGGGCCGGACAGTACTTGAGGGGCGACTACTGACGAGGTGAACCCACTTGGACAGGATCAGCATGGAAATGGGAAAATCTCAGCGTAAATGATCGTTGAGCTTTGACTGATTATGATGAGGAGGCGGTGGTCCGACAGGATGCATGATTAGTCCTTTACGAGGTTCACGGTCAATGTCAACGGTTTAGGCTGAGATGTGCTCACATTCCCATGTGTCAAATCAAATTAAAACAAATACGACGTTAGACTGTTCCTGCTCTGCCCTTCCGGTGAAACGGTAAACGTATTGATAGTAGAAAATAACAGGGCTTAAACACAATCCTTAAGGTCTTCTCAATACCTTAACTAATAGGCGTAACAAAGCTACAATTTGAACATGACCAGTTTGGTAGGACCAGTTTTCAGGTCATCAATATTTCGCTTGCAAGTTAGTATATTCGAAAGGGAATTAATATTTTGAAAACATGTTCAAAGTATGTCTGTCACGGATCAGTAAATAAATATATCAGGGTCACGTATACTACTTTTAGATCCTAAAAAGAACCCTTATTCAGATCTTTTCAAATTTCCTTAGTTAGAGAAATGTTTTGTTCATGCAGTATACATCAATGTATGAATGTTGAACTGGAATTGGATTTGGAGTTTTATTTTCCTACGATTGGTTTGAAAGATTTATTTACTTTAATGACCCTGGAAATTAATTAGGAAGGGAATGTTTTTTACAGTTATATGCTCGTATTTTTTTATGATTTACGACAATATTTTCATTCCACAACTGTCACTTTCACTTAATCCTTTGATACCAATTTATAAAACATTTGTACAAAAAAAACATTCAAAAAACAATCCCTTCTTAGCTGCATTGAATTCTTCAAATAAAGCTGGTGGTATTTTTGATAGTTTTCAGGTATTCATAACAGTGTCGAAAGGACAGTTTCCTTTCCTATGGTTGTCAGTAGTTTTTTATGCTAATATTGATACAAGCAACACGAGCGCATCGCACGTAATTCTCGGAAGGATTCTCATTCCAAACTAACCACAGGATATAGCTCCATATTTCGGTCACATTTTTCACAAACCGGCAAAAACCCTTTCACACAGCCGCTCCTACATTCGCCTATGCATCATTCATGTATAAAAAAAAACACCACCAACAAAACGCCATCCGTGAAATTCAATCCATATTCTTGCCGTACATTAAGCGGTCGTTCTCGTTTGTTCGTGCATTGTTGGGAGGTGTTACTTTGGTATCTATAGAAGTCAAAGCAAAAGCAAAATGAATTTTCACGTGGTTTTCTTCGATTTTTTATGTGGCAGCACGCCACCGATGAAAAACGTATCGAATTTCACCGGTATACATGGGCGTTTGCTAGAATAACAGAAAACGGTTGTGTGTATAATGCCTAGCGATAGTAGGGGTAAAGCGTGAATAATAATTGCTGTAGTTTTGGTGAATCTATGAACCTACACAACGGGTCTGATCGAAGAAGATTTCACAACATTGCTATTTGTAGTATCTACACTTAGTTCAGATAAGAAAATTTTAAACAAGATTTTTTAATGCTATTTTTTTCACCCAGAACAGCACATGATTAAACGATAATGATTGACACGAAAAGAATTTGAGAAAAGCAGTAAAATATATTTTTAAATGCATGTCTCGTGCAAGGATTTGTACCATTTTCTATAAAACTTAACATTTCTTACAGTCCACAGTATCCAGTTATCCAGCCCACATTATCCAGTTATAATTTAGTCCATCATTGTTTACATAAGGATGGTTCTTTTGACAAAGGAAAACATGATTAGCACATAAAATAAATGCCGCATCCTACTCCCTTCACTTTGAGCGCATGGTGGTAAAGAAGCATAGGAAAGCGATAGGAGGCTATCAAACAGTTGTTATTTCTATCCCAAACACCCACACCTCTAACCTTATCCTATACTCCACAGCTTCACTTATTTTGTTTGATAATGTCATTAAATTTTCATCACCCTCGGACGCTAATCACCTCGTGATAGAGTAATCTTTTCTCTTTCTGACACCCAGCGCACGAGCGCAGTTTTTGGGGTCAGCTCGGCTAATTGAATACTTCCCACTGGTTCGTCCCTATTGGTCGTTGCTCAACCTTCCACCGGAAGGGAGCATCACTCATCAGGGGTACTACGGAAGCGTAAGGGTGATGTTTCCTGTTATTCGTGTCACTCGCTGTTCCCGGCAAGTTTATGATCATTCCGATGTCCTTAGTGGACAGCCGCCTCTAGTTCATGTGTTTTCCGAAGGGAGGTAAAGAATGGCAAGAATTCGATACATTCTTAATTATGTTAAGCGTCTCAAGGCGCCACTTCGAGGTGGTCGGCTTACTACGGGAAATGATTAGCTCACAAAACAAGCGCCAACGCCAATATCATCCATTATTTAGTTGTTCGTCGAGCATAATGGTTGATTACGGATCATAATAATTTTATAATTAAATTCAAATTGAATAAAATCCAACCAATTAAGAGGAAGGATACGAAGCAACGGTTGATATAGCGACAACTTTACACTGTTGTCCAAGCAAATACATTAAACAAAATTGCATCAATGAAACATCCTTTATGAAGATAGATTGCACTATTTTCAGGTGCAACTATTCAATCAAGGAAATGGAAGGTAAAGCCGGAAGTAATTGTTTATCTCCGATGATACCCAACATAATGCTTAAACACTGTCTTATCTGTGATGTTAAGGAAA
>JXXB01033306.1:0-10775 GCA_000956275.1 Anopheles koliensis | reverse complement strand
TGTGTTCACACAGGCACAGGCAAACGCACGATGATAAGCGAGGCGCACTGACTAAACAAACTTCCGAAAGTTAAGCCGAGTGGCGAGTGGCGGATGCCGGTGACGTCGGATGGACAGTCCTGGCCGTTATCAGCAGCTTAAGAACCGGAATGCCGGTAATGCCTTCGCCAGTCGGCAACCTCCGCTCGGACGCGAGAATGTAAGCAATAACATGCAAAACTTTCCCATCCGGAGCGCTTCGGTGGAAAGTGGCGTCGGCGTCCGGTAAGTTCGGCGATACTCTCCAGCGCCGTCGAGCTGGAAAACGTTACACAAAGTTTTGGCAGTCCCGATAAAACCCTGCGCAAGTGAGTTGCAACGAATGCATGGTGCAGTTCGCAAGTTGGTCACAATGGTCGGTCGATGTTTGCTCTGTGCTGCTGTGGTGCGTCCTTTTTTGCCATTTGATACGCAACCAGCAGCCGGCGGTTGAAAGAGTCTTGGCCCTTTACGAGGAAGTACTTACGAAGCTAATTGAGTTGTCAGCCACATGTCTTGGAGTCTTTGAGTTGAACTTTTAATCTACTACAGCTTTGAACTGAAAGTGTGTGGGTCAATTAAAAGAGTGATAAATTTTAAACCTCAAATCGGGTACAACCATTGCAGCGAAGAGGCACTGTTAAGTCGGATTTGAGTCATAAATTATAGATTATATTTAGGAAATGTTAAAATAAAATTGAAAAATAATAACAAAAAAATCCGAGCAACGAAATGAACCATTATCAACCATCTTACCTGCATGAATCCTTCCGGACAGCCGGGCAAATCACCGCCGCTGGTGAGGCTCGCATCGCTCGAGTCCATATCCGGATCGATCAGCCCCTCGTCGAACCGACCGACGGTAAATTTGTCGAAAATTATCTGCAACAAAGAAAATGGAGCGAACAAAATTCGTTCAGTGGTTGTTCACCCGTAAAGCAAGCCCCGTTTAGCTCAGGCTGTATTTTAAACATATTATTAAACCATTACCATATCTTTGCTGCACTCGGGTAAAAGAAAGAAGCTCAGTCCTTCCGCAGCTGGCTGCGTTCCCATGCCGGTGAGCAAACAATCCGGTCCTCACCCGAACCGAGGGTTTCGCAATTTGTTCCTTCTCCACGCCCGCAAATGCGTTGAATAATGAAACTTCAATGTCAGCAGCATCTTCTGAGCGTACGGTCCGATGTTTTAACTTATCCTCACACGAAACAATCGCAAACCCAACATGCGCTTACACAGGCCGTGCGTTTCTTCGTCGGTAAAGAAACCTGGCGGTGGCTAAAGGGGCGATTGCGTTGAGCGCAGGATGAAAGCTTCTTTGATCAAACTAACTCACCTTTTCCCCTCCTCCCCACACGCACACATATGTACGGTGGCTAAGGCCGTGGGTGCCGACAGATAGGTGAAACGTTTAATCTTTTCATCGTACACATATCTTAAAAGGATCTTCAATCAATGCTTCAGGTCGGCTTCAACGCGTCGTGAGCGCGGCATGAGGCCCGGGGCCGGGTGGAATAATAAAGCGGTACATCCTTCCGCTCCAGTGAGCTACTTTCTTCTTCGCTTCACCCGCGCGGCTAAGCTCATTCCACCTGTCAATGAGCCCGTCGTCGTGTCTGTGCGGAACCGGGAGGCCAAAGGCAAACAGTATCGGTTTTTGTTTTCATTAGATTTGCCTTTGCCTTTGCCGCTCAGCCTGCACGACGGTTTGGCAAATAATGGCTGACTTCTAAAAGCGGCGCTAGGAAATATAACAGCACGGCACGGCACAAAACCCAAGCACCGGGTGCAACGTTGTGATTACGGGAGAGCGTGTTTTTTTCCCCTGCGTAGGCTTTCTGCTTTACGTGTTTCTTCCCAAGCGAAGCTTCCTGGAAAGCTCCGAAGGCAAACGAGAAACATAAAACAATACCGTTTTTATTCTGTCGGTGAAAAAGCCTCCGTTTTGTATTGCGTGTTGGAGCCTTTTCGCAGATGAACATCGGCCCGAAAGGTATCTTTCCATCGTGCCCATCCACCCAGAGCAGAATGTCCTGTTCATCATCCTGTACAAGAAATGAGAATATAAACAATCCTCTGCGAGTGATAAGCTTACCTCCAGCAGTAAGTTATTTTTTCCCACACGGGCGAACCCTGGCCGACACACGGACGGTACACTGGCTAGTGAAAGTTCGGCACAAAGACAAACAGAAACACAGGCGAGTCCTTTGGGTGAAGTGACAAGTTGGAAGAAATAAAACTGTCAACTGAAGAAAACGGTCGCCTGGAGAGTGGAAAGGGAGCAACGCTCCCTAAGCGGTTCGTTAAGGGAAACTTAACTATAGAAGAAGTTCCCTCGCTAGTAATCTTAGACAGAAAGGTAACAACAATAGAGAAAAAACACTCCCACCCACACACACACTCAATACCCACCACATGGAACAAAACGGAGCCATGTCATCTCGCATAGCCTAGAAAACCAACGAACGGTCAGTCGGTCGGTTCGATCGTTCGTGTTGTCAGCCGAGATGTTCCGGCCTGTTTCGCCCGTATCATCATTAACTTCATCTCGAGCTGTATGGCTGGAGACAAAGCAAAGTAAGGAACAAAAAACCAAACACACATAACGAAACCCGTCATGTCTTTCCAACGGCGAGAACTAATTTATCCCGGGCCCTTTTTTCACCACCAGTCGTCACTCAAAGCCTACCGTGGAATGACGATTTTCTTACAGCTGCTGCCAGCACGCGGGCGAAAAAAAAGCAGGTCAATGAGCGCAAGGGCAAAACAATGGTCCAAGGACAGAAACTCCCACCCACCTTCCGCTCAGCCCTGTTCAAACGGCAAGCCGGGGCGGAAGATTATTATATGAGACGATCGTGCCCGGAGGAGGGTGGGGGTTGGGCGCACAATGGTTGGAAAGTTGATTAGAGGTGGATGTAATAAAAAGCGCCCATCGCTACCCATTTGGACATTCCATCCAAACTTTGCATTTCCCCCAGCGCGAGCACGGTGAGCCTTTGTGAGCGCTTTCTCGCCGCAAGGATCTATTGTTGCGAACGTCGAACCGGTGGGCGGTGGGCACGACCTGGATTTGCTGAGTGTGAGCCGGAGCTTAGGGCGCTCCGGGAGAAGTTTGGAACAAAACAAAACGCCCCGGACGGGACGGGGGCCATTATTAAAACTCGCTAATACACGGAATGCCGACTGCTGTTGTTTCTTTGTGCGAGTATTTGCGTGTGTATGCTTTCGTTAGGACCCAAGGAAAAAGGTTCGGCAATCGTCGTGGAAGTGGAACAGAAGCCGCGCTTCCAGCATCTTCTGGTGCAAGTCACCGCGTGAAGCGGCGGCGTTAGGCAAACATACTCGAGCATGAATGGGGTAAGAACGTTTCGTGTATTCTTTACCGTGTCGTGTCACCGTGAGGCAGCGTACACAGCAACACTCAACACAGCAAACGAACCGAACCTAAACGGAGCGAAGACAACAGGGCAAATTCTACAAACGAACCAACAACAAAAGCCTTCCTTGGGAGACGCGTTAAGCTCCCTTGGTTCCTGGAATCAGCCCACAGGGTCCACCATCTTGGTTGATTGTTATGCCACAGTGGTAGATTTCAGGGGATTGGGCGGGCACGGAATTTTCTAGCAAAAATTTACTTAAGTGGTGTTTTTTTTATTTTGACATTTTATTTTAGTTCTACATTTATTTCTGTTTGTGCTTTGGTGATTTTTAGATTTTCAAACATATTTTTTGTTATGTTTTTATACAAACATGGGCTTTCAAGATCACTCGATAAAATATGTATGGTCGAAGCAAAAAATTATTAAAAAATAAACACAGTAACAATGAGACTCCTTTTGTTTTTAATGATATAGTTTCGAATTATTATTTCTTTTAATATCCTTTATGTTTCATACTTGCAGAGTGCATTAAAATTTAAACCAACAGCTTTTAACCATTGTGCCATGGTTCGAGCAGATGTTTGCCTTGAGGTTCTTCGTGAACTTGAGCACGAATAATAACAGTGTGCAGGAAAAATCAGCCCACCCGTTTCCCCCCAGCAACCTTTCCCCACATTCCTCTTCCAAAGGATTATCCGCAAGTGTTAGTGTCGTAGCCCTCGCGGTAAGCAATAATTAATTAAACGCAAGAAACGAAAGTGTTTGCTTGCGTGCCGCCGAACGTTCCGCCCCACGGGTGGGGGTGGGGTCACGTTCCCGCTGTCAGCGCAGGGTTAAAATGGGTGTTTAGCAAAGGTCTCGCTTCTTTGCTGCCAGACCACAGCATGCTACAATCAATCCACATCCTGCTGAACATCCAAAGCAAAACATCAACTCCGTCCTGGGCGAAAGTGACTCTGATTAATGAGCACCGCACGGGGACAGTGAAGAGGTCCGTGATGCCGCAACAGCAACATCGTCGGGTGACCTTCGGCATAGTTTGCCCCGATGATGTAACGGATCAGCGATACGACTATTCGGTAAATAGTCGTCAGAAACCAATGTCGCCAATGATTGTTGATGTTGGGCCCATGGGCCCGGAGCGAACCGGATGGTTCGGTAAGGAAATCAAGGAAAATATTTATCACCCTCGTGCACGTGCTGGCTTGGTGCGGGTATATCTTCCCAAACGCTCCGGGTAGGCTGTGGCAGGGATACTTAGCGATAATGAGCGGTGCACGCGTTTCGTCAGCTAATTAGCTAAATTTAGATAAATAGACCTGGGCAGGACGAAACGGCCCGCGTGTGACACTTCCGGGCGGTGTGCACGCACACAAACACACCACGATCGTGGGCTTTCTTCGCGCGGGCCGGCACTCGCTTTAGCCCAGGCGTTGGGAAGAAAAATGATCCCGTGAGTTCGAATGTTCCAGTTAACCCACAGCCTACCTGAATCGGGCTAAGGCCGGTCAGATATGCTAAGAGGTGCGGGCGTGCTTTGCATCGCAATGATTAATTACTGGCACATTTATTTTGCATAGCACTCCCAGCAGCGCTTTTATTTATGGAGGGGTTTGTTTTATAGAGGAGTAAATAACGGACGTTAAATACGTAAAAAATACTCTTGAAATTTAGCTACTATACGAATATTCTTCTTTGAGTTTGTCTCTAAAGCTCTTTAATTCGTGGAAAAAGAAAGAATCTAAAATATTTAACAGAAATAAAAATCATTAAATTGGACAATTTTATTTCAAACTGAAATTTCTACGGTGGAAGTAAAATTGATGTAATTAAATTGGCAACACAGCGCTTCTCAATCCTCCAAAGGGTTCCGCAAAAGCTAACATTCTGCGATCAAACGGTTCAACATTTCAAGTAACTTTCGCAGCTCCGAACTGTGCTAAACTCTTTCGCATATTAAAATTCTTTTCAAGAACACCCAGTGCGGGCGGAATCAACTATTCCACGCGCGGGAAACTTCCACCGATTACCACCCGGCACTGCATAATGACGTGTTGGGTCGCATAACGATATGAATGCGCCTGGCAAGCATCGAACGATTTGTGCCAGTTATTTA
The DNA here is from genome assembly GCA_000956275.1 of Anopheles koliensis. NCBI lineage: Eukaryota > Metazoa > Arthropoda > Insecta > Diptera > Culicidae > Anopheles > Anopheles koliensis. The sequence goes on along the minus strand of JXXB01033306.1, from coordinate 5,258 downwards.
ATTAAGTCCGATACGCATACCGAGCAGGCAGCGACTGACTGGCTGCGATTGATTAGCAATTTAAATGCCGCCTATTCATCAGTCGAATTTACATATCATTCATCCGCTGGTCGGATGCCGTTTCCCTTTGCGTTTGTGCTTCAGCGCGCACCGTGAGCGATAATGGGTTCGAGAAGGTATGCCGCAACCCCGAACGCCAGCACCCGCCTCAATCCGCCTCGAGCCGGCATCTCACGGAGTCATCAGCGCTCTTCATCAACTTCATCAGGTTTCCTACCCGTGGAGCGGACGAATTTATTCGTTCAATTGTTCACTCGCGAACATAACTCGTTTGAACATTGTACGATCAGCTTGCATTTCCCGGAGGGCGGTGGGAGAAAACTTTGCCACCAGCACCGGGCGAAGACGCTTTCGGGTTACGGGTCGGGCATCGCCAAAGGGTCTTTCACCCAAGCGGACTTGCCGCACTGATTGCCTTTGAAACAGCAGAGTGTGTGCGGGAGAAAGAGAGGAAGAGCGAGTGAGCGAGAAGAGCCCGCCTCACCAGGGAGGAAGTGACGCAATCAACGAAAAACGTGGCAACTTCTTCCGAGCAGCGTTCCGCACCAGTATTTTCCGTCCCACGCTCGGGCATCTCCCTAATCCAGCCGAACAAACGGTGTGTCAGCAGATCTTGCAAGGACCGCCAATCGTGATGCTGCTTCAAAGCGGAACTGCATTTAGAATTCACACTGCCGCATTGCTGAAAAGATATCTGCTCATCCGTTCCGTGCCACTCTGCACGAGCCTTTCCGCTGAAGGCGGGTTTGTGAAAATCTTCATTATGGCAAATCGCACACAAACACAAACCAACGCTCGCGCACACGGAGTGAAATCGCTTTTATCTGCTGTTTGTTTAATGCCTCAAGTCTGCCCCCGGCACCGCCCAGCTTCCTCCCTTCCTCCCGTAGCGAAAATAGTAAAACGCGGAAGTGAAAGCGAGTCGGAAATCTCGCCCCGAATCCAGCTGAACTCGGCTGAAGGATCTCGCAACACAAATCAAACGGCACTTGCCAACAGCCCTGCCGAGCGGGATGCGTGTGTAATGAAAAAGAAGCGTCCCCGGTCCCTCTTCGGGTGGATGAAAGCGAACGAATCCGGGGTATGTTCAATTCGTCTGAAAATCGATATTAGTTTTTCAAATCTGGAACCAATCGCCGTGGTGGGGAGTGCAGATGGTTATCATGCTCATGATCATGATGGAACATTGGCAAGCATTGAAACAAGAGAATGTGTGAGTGTGTATTGCATGAAGCACCCTTCATCATTTGGTTTTCGGCAGTTTAATAAGAGGTACTTTAGATATTTCAAGCATTTCATTGGTAAGGAAAAATCCACAGGAAATCATGTTTTTCCAATCGTAAGAAGCGAGTGAGAATCTAATAATCCGAAAGCGGTTATTACTCTCCAGTTGCCTGGTAAGAGGTAATTTTCGGGAATTTCATTTTAAGGTAACTAGAAATTGGACACAAAAATTAAATAGGCCTAATTTTTTTCTTGATATAAGATACATTTCATATCATTGTAAGGTGTTCAATAGATAAGAAAAACTCTAAAATTTGAAGTTTAAGTGACGATGCTTCGCGAGTAGCCTACACTAGATAATTTAATACACTGTCCTGTGTAAATGCAAGTTTCGAATCACCTCATACTTCGAACTCTCAGTAAAAAGTCTTCCTCAGCAGGCCTGCCTGTACTATTTGGTGATTTTTGTACAAAGTTTTAAGCGAACTATCGTTCTATCGTTCTATCGTTCAAATAATGCCTTGTTTCCCTCGATACGATAAGAAGGAACCAATTAAACGCCACCGGTTAGTCGGTATGATTGATTAAAAAAGTTTTTCTATAAACCGCACCGTTTGTGCGCAATCCCACACGCCACCGCAACGATGCAACACCTGCAGTAGCTATTGAGCGTTTTGGAAGCCACGGCCACTGTAGAGCGTAATATTTCATCCCCCACTGGTGCTGATGAATTAGCGATGACCCACGGGTTCGCCTTCTTGTGGTGCTGTAAAACCCAAACGTACAGCCAGCGCGAAGGAAGCGCACATCGACCGGCGCTGCTTAAAAACTTACCTGCACGATGTCACCCTGTTCGTGACCGGAAGCGGTAAACGTAAGATGGCAGAGAAATGGCAGCCGGTTCCATTGCGGTGGCGGTACCGTGAGTGTGTACGTTCGCCCTATATCACCGTAGTACGTCCGGTTGCACACTGTTGGCGCGAGAGAAAGAAGAAAGGTGGCAAAGCAGAAACAGGTTAAATAAAAGTAAATCGGTGGTCAGAAAGGTCGCTGCGTTGGAAAAGTTTGTAGCTGCGGCTATGGGAACCGAGGATTGGGGAAGCAAGATGAGGACGTGAACGAGCTTGCCATCAAAACCCTCCCACCCGCACCATTTGCCAGCAGCTTACTGATCGATGGAGAACGGCCAGGGCGGCCTGTTGACCGGCATGGAGGCGCCAGGTGGTTTGTGTCAATGGTAAACGAGACGCAGTAAACGAAAACGACGAAGCAGAAAATTAAATTTAATTTCTTTAAATGAAATGAGCTAGTTTGCTGACCGAGGTTTCACCTTTAGGTGCGAAACCCAATGCGGTCAGTGTGTTGTTGAGCGTTCGGGTCGTGACGGAAATTAATTAAAGTCCTGTTGTGTGTTCATTACAATTAAAACAAATAAAAAGAATATAGAAACTGAACAGCACTGAACTTGATGCACAGTCAACACATCTGTTGTATTGGGTGTGGTTTCGTAGAAATTAAAAATGCTTGATGCGTCACGGAAACACTGTATTATATTTTTTTTAATCTGAGAATGAAATTTTGTTTGCTTGAACTGTAAATTTTTCAGGATTTATTTTTTGCTGATGGGGAATAAGTAATACTTTCCCTCAAACAAAAATTAAAATAAAATTACGTGAAACTGTACCATTTGTTCTGTCATACAAAGGTTGAACTGTGGTGCATGAAAATTAAAATAAAATCTTATTTAACCCATTTATTTGCCAACCAACCTGTATTCGTTCAAATAAAAAAAGGTAACATGAGAGTATGGGATCATTCGTCATTCGCCAAACAAAAAACTTTAACATTCATAAGAGAAAGATGGTTTTAATACATGTTACAATCTCCTATCAAATGCAGAGCCAAAGCGCAAAAGAGAAGGTTATTTAATTAAATTGACACCAACATAAACATGTAATGCCCTCTAGGGGGATCGGTAGTGTTGTTGACGTGGAACACAGGAGGATGAATAAATTACGATAATTATATTAACCATGTCAACCGTTTCTGAAGCCAGTCCTGTGATTGGCTCTGGTCTTGTCGTCAAAATAAGAGGATATTTGGGAGGATAAGTTATTTTTATGTATTTCATGTATGCTATTTAAGAACGAAAAGGTATGGCCGGCGATTGTCAGTACAAAAATAAAACTACATAATATATAAATTAAAACCAAACAACCGAAACCAAACTTTTCAAGAACAAAATAAAGCAAACAATTCTGCCGAATCGATGGGAAGGTAATAAAAGAATTTACATTGCATCATAAATATTTGCACCCGAATAATAGAAAGCAAACATTGCAACTCACCTGTGCACAACTTTGGCTCATCGCTCCCGTCCCCACAGTCGTCCCGTCCATCACAGTACTTGTCCAGCGGTACGCAGCTGGCGCCACCCTTGCAAGGGTACTCCGATATCTTGCACCCGTAGCACACACCCAACAGCTTCAGGGCCAACGCTGCCAGCAGCGAACAGTGTATTGCTTTCAGTATCATCTGGAATTAAATACAATGAAAATAGCGATTAGCATGGGTTGGGGGGCCCAGTGATGGGTTAAAATCTAATTCGGCGAAGCAAATACAAAAAAAAAACAAAAATTCCACCACGATAAAATCAATACCCTCCCTTGTTCGCAAATCGAGCCCAAGACAAGCACTAAATCAATAAGCACTGATTGAAGCTAAAACCACACACTTTCACGGTGCACCAGCTGCATTTCTGTTGCTGCATTTCTGTGAAAATGAGATAAATATATCGCCCAAAACTGTTTCGCTAAGCGTAATCAAATAAACGGCACCGCATGGACGCAATTTTCCACCCCAAAAACCGGGACGGATGACCACGGTGAATATTGTATTTACCTGGCTGCGCGAACCTAAACAAAGGCTGAGCGAAATTTGATTAGAGATTATAATTATCTCGCTCAAACCGATTTTTATGTCGAAGGAAAATGGCAAATTTGTTTTCGCTCGGGAGTGGTTTTCGCTAGGATTTCGGATTTTTTTTGCTGTTGTTATTGTTTTTTGCGAAACGGTTTCGACACTGCGGTGCACTGCAAAACGGCATTCCTGCCGATTATTCGATGCCAACCATAATTGTGCAGCCGCACCGCGCTCACGGCCGCGGTCGGATAAACAGTGCTTTCATTAAAACATAAATCCGTCAAATAATGCACAAAATTAATGACGATGCGGGGTGCGTATAGGGTTTCCTCTCAGAGGAGACGCGGGTTGCGTACGCCCGGTTGCCGGAAATGCACAAAAGCTGCCACGGGAGCTTGTCATAAAATTAGCTTGGCCGTCGGTTTCCCCAGCCTCGGCTCCCGGCCGCTTGGCACCAACAATTGAGGCCGTGTGATTGCAAAATCGGTCGCTTCGACTTAGGAAAGGGCGTCAGTGGATTACAGTGTTTGTGGCCGCAGCAGTGTGGAGCTTTGAACTTTTGGAACGTCACCATGCTGATGGCAAACCGGGTGACCGGTTAATTAAAAGTTCAGCTTCACTGTGTATCATCGTAATAAAGCAAACTACACTTCGGTATTGTTTTCAACCCGAACCTTGCATGACGTGCTACGGTTAGGTGGAACGAACGATAATCAACTCAGCTGCTCACTTCAGCTGCGTCACTATGACATCACTAGGATTCAGTGCACTACGTTGCATAGTTTTGCGTTACGCGTGGTAATAACTTTTAATGAAACAAGTTTATTGTTTTACTATCATGCACGTAGCTACACCTTTTTGAGGGTATTTTGATTGCTACGTAGATATATGTTAAGGTTTATAAATGAGTGTTGAAAACTATATCTCATCACAATCAAATCATCGTATAGACCAGAACTAGAACCAGCGCATGAGACAGCCGTTCTATTTATTTTTATTTAGAGTTAATAAACCAAGATTAGAATTCGAATTCCATTTTTGGTACGTGATTT
>JXXB01033272.1:0-25708 GCA_000956275.1 Anopheles koliensis | reverse complement strand
CCGAAACCCACTGTTCAGTTTAACTGCTGTTATTTCTCCTATTCCGATGTACTTTATTGCTGACAGGAAAATCCTCTTTTGTGACAACGACTAAGACAACACCAACTATACATTGTTTACCGCTAGTAGAAAGGTTGTTGAAACGCCTTGAAAACCATCCTAAAGCATCCAGCTTCAGCTCCAAGCCGAATTGGCGCCGCCGGCAAAACCGCGAAACAAAACAACCTCAACGAAAAAATTCTCCGAAGGTTGAGTAATTGGTTGTTGGTATCCAACGGATGCCGGTAATAAGAACGGGAAGCAGCAACATTTTACGTTCAACGGTAGAAAAATGCTCCGAGGGCGCCAGTAAAGTCATAAATTACGGCCAACCAAAGAATTATCGACTGGGTTCTTGCCCGAAAGGACACTCTGCTGCTACTGCACCATGTTTTCAGCCTTGTTCGAAGGCGAACGTTCAGAATAAATTATTGACAAAAGGGCAATACGACTTGAAGAGAAAATAATATCGAAAATAAGCCGGTAGATTCGAAAGCATTTGAAGCAGTGGCACGGGACTTTGAGGGGTCGAATAAACAGCAATACAATGAGCAAAAAATAAAGTTAATCAATTCCACCTGCTGCCATCGAATCCAGCGTCTATCGGTACATTCTTATCTTCAAAGCTTTATATATTAAAGAATATGCAAAGAATGGAGTTTTGAATTAGCTTTTGAATTCTGGAATTATGTGCGAATCATTGTTCAAATAAATCTTTTTGAAAATAATAGAACATTCTACAGAAATTGATGTTGATATTGAAAGAGTATAACCTAAAATATTTTCTTACCAAAAAATATAAAACGAGCATGACTATCTAACTGAGGTACAATTAGTAAGAAAAAAAATATAAAAATTTGTGACTGACATGAACTGACGCATAGTTTGCGAAAAGTTAAGGAAAAGCAGGAAAATCGAATTAAATGTTTGAAGAAAATTTACCCTCAGAGGCAAATAAAAAACCACACCCATAAACTCCATTAAAAAAAATCCTCAGAAAAAGTAAACTTTCAAAATGAAAATTGATTTTTTTACGAGTTTTAATGAAAAAGAAAGCAAATTTATAATCAAACCCCCAAATCGAACGCATAAACCATCCGAAAAGGAAACGGCAATCTTCTAGGATCGTCGAACGCATAAAACACAAAATCGCAAATAAAAGTTCCGAAAAAAGTTTCGCCTCTTTTTACAATACGTAAAGGTAGTAGGGACGGCAGAACAGTATACCCGCAGTAAAGTTTGATATTGATTTTCTTTCCCCTTCATATCCCCAAAATTATATGAAAGATTGGAAGGTATTCAAGCAGACGATGCCTATGGCAAACTTTCGTAACATTTTCCTCATAACGTTTTGTGCCCTCTTGCTCCAATCTAATAAACGGAAACGAAACACTTGATAATAGCTGACGCTCACGAGGCAGAAACGCAAGATTCATCTCTTGCTTAAAACCAGTATTTCTTGATGGTAAAAAGAAAATGAAAACACTTTCAACAACCGAAAATTAAAACAGCATTTGAAGGGCTAGTAAGGTTTGTGGTTGGACTGCTGACTAAATTTAGATGTTACATAGTGTAATATACCTTCTCCCCACTGTGCGTTTTATCGAACAGTAACTTGAAAGCTGATAAAACTTGTTCCATCAAATCAGCGCAGATAAATAGTATAAACTTTTGGAAACTTTTTTTCCATAATTATTTCCTGGGTATCATAAACCAGAACCATTCATTTGAACTCCACTCATTTGAAACCATAAATTAGTGTCGCTAATTTAATACATCTCTTCAGTCCATTTACACGATTCCTTTCCTGTCACAATACAAAATAATCAAACAGAATATAACATACGTGAAAAAAACTAAAACATTGTTTTAAAATATTGAGAGCATTTAAACAACCTCATGAGAAAAATACATAAATCCACTTTTCCAATATCAATGTTCAATCAGAAGCTACTAAAATCATCTCAATCTGATTAAAATTTAAGCCCCTAATTTAATAGACAAAAAAACAGAAGGAAGCACCAATCAGATACAGCCAATCTGCACTGGGTAACAAACTAGCGGTAGTTATTTTCTTCTCCTCCACGATCAGGGCCCACTGTCTCCCGTCATTGTCGTGGAACTCACGAGAACTGTCGTTTAATTTGGGTAATTTTCATTAAATTCTTTCTGTTTCTTCGTCCCACAAAGCTCATGGTTCTCTTTATGGTCGCGTCGCTACTCCGTCTTGAGTTCGACAAGGAGCGAAAAAAGTTTGGTCTTATCGTACTTAACCAACCCAAAGGCGTTACAACTTTCGAACCAGAGTCACTGTAAGTAAGCTTGCCGAACAAATATTATTATCATGTCTTTTTGCTACTCGCGGCGAACTTGCGAAGCGTGAAGCAGCAAGATTGTACAAAATAATGGCGAAGGTGTCTCAAAAATTCCTAACTGCCCAGGCGACAACGCCTTCCGAGCCTGAAAGAAACGGTGATAGCCTCCATCGGACACTTGCCGGCAGGCACAGCACCATCAAGTCCTGCGCAACTGTGCCACTGCATATCGGGGATAATTTTATGCAGATAACTATCTTTTAATTTAAGCCCAGCGCTCCCGAAAATTTTGCACAAGTAAATTCATTAGCGCAACGTTCTCCACCCTCAGGCGGGTGGGTGTACGGCTGTATATCATCCAGCCCCATCAAAAGGCTCTGGGTGTCGTTCTGCACCGTGCTGCGATGGTTCGATAAACGCGCGAAATGTTTTGCACTTTCTCGGGACCGGAAACGAGAGAAGTCTACACAAGTCCTTCCTACGGTGCAATCGTCTTTCACTTCTTTGACCAAGCAAAGTGCTCTGCAGACCTTCTCACTGTTCTGAGACCGCGTCGTTGCTTGCGGCAACTTTGATCTCAATTACTTTGTCCGTCGTGGCACGTCGAGTGGCATCGTAAAGCAAAGAGCATGATCAGATCAACGTACTACAGCCGGAAATGATGAGGTGCTTCGGTTGGGCTGAAGGATAGGATAAAGTAAAGGAAGCTAGATGAAAACTTTGGGAACCCCCTTCGTTTTGAAGCAGGCGTTTGCTTTACATGGTCTAAACTCTATTCTGGCTTTCCCCATGTAGTATCTCCTCCTGGTAAGAAAATGTGGCTGTAGCCACGTGATAGGCTACAAGTATGAAATTTTATCCCAAGTAAAGCATCACAAATACCTGTCAGATCTTATGTTCGTCCCCGAAGTTTAACTTCTTCATGCCGTGGTGTATCAGGAAAATAAGAAGTAAACGGCTTAAGAAGGTTGCTGAATTGGTGAGCGGAGTTCAAATTAAATTAAATATTTCATCCGGTTTTCTTACCTGCTGGTAAATATACGCCCTTTTCGTTGGTGTTCCCAGCCAAAGCAAAGAGAAACCGAACGCAAAGGCAAAATTACGTATCCCCCGGAGGGAGTTTTAAAACAAGGACAAGAATAAAGTTAGTTTGATTGCTGTCATCGAAATGGCATTGCTAAATTAATTAGCAATGTTAAGCAGAATAACAAGACTTTCACTAGCATGTTGCAATACATTCAAAATGCTATGCTTTACATATATAAAAATTTACATTTGACTATCCATATCTTTTACTTTTTGTATAATAAATTCCCGAATAAAACAATCCTTAGAATATAAAAAATATATACATAACTTATTCATATCTTTTTCAACATACCTTGTACTGTTGGACTGATGAGCAATGCTAAAAGTGTTGTCAGCAAAACTGGGTAATCCATGTTTGATCGGTGGAATCTTTTATTCCACCTTAACGGCTAACACTAACCGATTCTTAACGTTGCACTGTCATGCAAACAGATCACTGCGGAAACTTTTCTTTAAAACTGTTCCCATTATCAACTCAACACAGTTTCCTTCAAAACTTTTTCACGTTTTGGTAGCTACACACTAACATCGTTTTCACACTATATTCTAAATTTATTTAACAACACACTTCACACGCATTTTGCACCACCTAACAATCGTCGAACATTGCCATCACGTTCACGGAATTCAGCGGGTTTTACCTTGAAACATAAAAGTAAAATTTATTTTCTTTGTATGGTTTGTTGCTTCCGCTTCGAAGCGTTCGTAACCGTCGTCGTTTTAACTCTTCACTATCATATTTTACGCTTTGAGGAAACAATCCTACAGCATCCTAGACGGTGCATAGAGTATTCGAGTCCTTGCTTCGTTGTAACTGTTCTTCCTGCGTTCACATCAAAAGCGCTACCGCAAAACATTGTTCTTTCGTTGAACCCGAACGCAAGGCCGCAAGAAAAAGGTTGTATGTTCTGTATTCGATGCTTCACAGTCTGTAGTTTAGAAATGTTGCTTCTTTAATTGGGGTAAGTCTTTGACGCTCGATCCGTCTGCTGTAAGGGATACACGACGTTGCAGAAAAATATATACGGCAGCCGACGTGCACGAATGTCAAAATAGGGTAACATATTTGTTTATCGATTTGTTCACATTATTTATACAAGGTTGTTCTTATTTTTTCAGCAACGGAAATTCCTTTCGGGTACAGACCATGTTGAGAAATTCACGGAAGAATTCTGAAAGAAAGAAATATAAAAATACATAGGTTAATTTTTTACTTGCAATAAATATATAAACTATATTCTATCAATAATAGCATTCCATCGAATGAAATTCATATACTCTCATATTAATTTTATCATAATCATTTATCATAAGTATGATTTATCCAACTAATTCAAAAGAATGAATCAAAAACCTTTATAAAGCTTTATTTGTACTAAACAACCAATCCATAATTTCCTTCGGTTGTTTATGCATGTATCTCGTACTATTGTATACTTAATTGTATGCTTCGTATGTGTATACAGCATCTGGAAAACAGAAATCGTGAGCTTCCACACCGTTAAAGATCAAACACGCAAAGGCCAATCACAGCTTCCAGGCGTAAGCTGCATTTTACCAATAAGGAAAGAAAACCAGATTCAGAGAAGCGTTGATTTAACAATTGCAAACTGCCACGTAAATGCTAAAGTTTAGATTGTGCGGTAGATCAACAGCGGACCATATTGCGCATCTACAGATTTTCGTGCCCCGCAGCGATTTGGCGTTTGCGGTGTGGCTCATGAAAGAAACTACTAAATCTGGACCTCCAAAGGTTGTGACTGGACTTAAACGAGCTACTACTGTAGCTGGTCCACATTCACCTCTGGTTACATTTGTGATTCCGTTCCTACTGTCTATGGAGCGGTGCATGTGGAATAATTTTGCTAAATTTATGTATCACGATTCGTTCATACATTACAATTTTATTTCGAACAGATAGATATAACTGGTATAACAAACAGAACAGCACGATTTTTTCTTCTCATATAGGACAAGTATTATTTGCAATGTCTTGAACATCGTAACACATTTTGTGCACTTTTTTGCATGCAATATGGAAACAATACTACAATAATACATTGTAATAACAATGATAATCACGCAAATGTTCCTATTGATGCATGATACACTTAAGGAACGATTTTCATATTGTGTAGTGTAAATTTCATCTGTTAATACCGATAAAAGTTTAAATTCATCAGTGTATGTATTCAAAATTAATATCTATTTTATGTTTATTTTATAAAGACCACACACATTTACATTTTTCGAATCAATGTCTCCATGTTCGGATCTATGCTGACATGTGTGTGATCGTTTGGAAAAACATAAGTTATTTGTAAATTTCTTGCCAAAACCGGAATAAAATAATTAGGTTTGTAACAATGAATGAAATCGTAATTATTAATTCACTGTCCAATCCAAAATTGGTAGAAAAGAACAGAGCATCCCACGAACTGTAAGGCCTACATAAGGCCACGTTTATTTTTCACTTTATATATGACACAATAAACAGTCAACCTCCATCGACCCTAGTGTCCGCCGCACCTGTACCCTGAGGGATCGTGACAAGCAGGCCTATCCTCGACATATCTTCGGTGCTCCAATAATCCCAATAATCAGGTTAGTTGCAGAGTAGGGACAAGTATAATATATACCCCACCCGAGTTACACCTAAGGAATTATAACATTTCTCTCCGTTTGGCGCAATTTACGCTTGTGGAGCTTGATTAATTTTCCTACCACCTCCGTGAAAGTCTAACAATTGTCATCCTCACCCCTCCGATTATTTAACCAACGACAAAATAAAAACTAGCTCATAGTTGATACAACGAATTGATGGATGGAACCAGAAATTCCAGACAAAACCCCTCAGCCTTCCATCACACATTAACCATATGTTGCGGGCACGTTTTTCATCTTTAGCCAACACAATTCCAACACATTTAACACAGCTGTGAAGGGTTGTTCATCAAAGTCTACCTAAAATAACACCGAAACATGGCTCGCATTTCGCGGGTAGAGAGTAGATAGGCTAAATGCTCTTAAGCCAAAATGGCAAATTTGTTCCTTGACTGCAGGTACCTTGCTATTTGTTTTGTGCATTACTTATTTCAGTTTTGGTGCATTAAATATTCAAATATTTTTAATGTATTCAAAACAAAATAACATAATTTTACGCAATATGTTACATAGCATTTTATAATAAACAGGTTTTAGAATTTTTAAAAAAATTTTGCAAGTTTTATTTTAACCCACCACCATCATGCCGTCTATTTCCAATGCATTCGAAAATTCGTTTTGAGCATTCTGTTAAAACAGCCCTTCCGAACGTCGGTTACGGAAACATATGGTATGCAACCGATTATTTTTAATGGTTCACACACCAAAATCGAGAAGAATATCTCATTGATGATGCACCGTAGCTGTTCACGAGTGGCCTCAACGCCCGAAACACGTAAAGAGAGTTTCAACCATGAGCCTGTGGGGAGCTCGACGAAAAATCTGAACCGTTTCTTTCTGTTCCACAACACGCAGCACCCAAATCCGGTATAGCTATAGAGAGAAACACGAATAACGACCGATTCTCGCTTAAATGTGACCGTGGGGTACGTTTTAATAAACAATCGCATAAATTTCCTACCAACTTGTAGAGGTTCGTTCAAACTTATTCTCCAATCGATGCTACTACACCCGTGCGAGAAAGATCTTTCCACGTCGCCTACCCGTTTGGGTCGACCCAATGTGAAGTCCACCATTTCTTCTATGTCGAAAGAGGTGCGAAAGAATCTTCATTAACGCCACTTTTTCATGAAATACTACGACCCAGTGGATCGTTCTCCCGGGATCAATGTCGTTTGTTTCCGACACAGTCGAAGAAATCATTGCGACCATGATTTTTTATCTTTACAACTTCAACAGCATGGTGTGTGACACCAAAAATTGGTCTCTCACGCTGTGAGGATAATTGTTTTTCAATAACATATTAGGACCTTAAACATTCATTAATAAACGTTTGCTCCCTGAAGATTAGCCGTATAAAATAAATTAAATATTATAATTTTACAGAAAAAGATTGTTATTTTATTTATTTCATTTACAATTTTAATTTATTACAAAACTGTATGGCGGAGAATGTTGACATTATTACCTGCACGGAAAATGTAAACAATTACATAAAATTTTACTGCCAAGCTTCGTCGAAAGAAATACATTAAAAACTGGTATTCATAGAAACACACTATACCCACAAAACATGTACAAAAACCCAGAGTAGTTTAGAGATAAATTCCAAAACAAGTTTGACCAACGCATACCATTTGTAAAAATTAATAAAATATGTCCATCGTGAATAATGTGTACATGAAATATATTGATAGCAAATTTTTATTAAACTCAAAAAATCCGAAATAACAATAAATTTACTAAAATTAGGGCAAATTCAAACGGAGCTCTCCAACAGCTTAAAGCGATCATGATAAATCAATAAAATAAGCAAAGGATCCGATCCGAAGGAACCTTACTAAACCAAGAAGACACTTCATATCTACCTTTCAAAAGGACAAACACCAACATCCTGAACGAACGAAAAACGGTTTTATCCTACAAATTGGCGTTAAATTGAATCAACAAGGAATGTTTGCATTCATTTTTTTCTCCATTCACCATCACCATTTATTTCGGGAGGGTTCCTTTGTTTTCCATCCACAGGGAAATTAGATTTCCTTAACGATCTTCCCCTTGCCACCAGACTTCTCATTTCCGGTAGGAAATTTTAATACCAAAAAACCAGACAACAATCAATACCACCGAAATTCGTTTGCGGAAAAAGACAGTAACGGCCAAGAGCATCGGTGAAAAAATAGTCCTACGTATAGAGAAGGAGAGAGTGGCATCAAACTTATTTGTCGTCCTTTTTGATGTTCCTTTAGCGACGTGTCCTCTAGGAAACGATCTTTGAAGTGTTTGTCTTTCACTTCCAAAGAGTGTGCCAAGGGAAGATTTAAATGCTTCCAGGCGAAGCGATAGCCTGACAAAACCTATTTTCTGGACTTCCATTTTGTCAAGGTCTAAAATAGTCCACCACCTGTGCCTCTATTAATCACAGTCGGATCTCGAATCGAAGAACGAACGCCACCAGTGTCAATATACAGGACAGGATAAGTATTCGAAAAATCAATTAATTTTCCAGGCAAGATGAACCCTATCAATACTTTGACACTACCGTTTGTGAAAAACGATCTCAATTGAGAGTAAAAACCTCATCACGCTGAACCGCAGTATCTTGGCGACACCAGTTATTAGGCGAAGCAATTCGTTACAGATATATGGTTACCACCATCACCACGGTAATATTCTTCCTCTTAGAATCCTTTCCTTTTTCGTTAACATCCTTTTATATGGCACGGGTGCTAAGAAATATGAAAGGATTCATTCCAGCATTTATACATATAATCGTTCTTTAAGAGGAAAAAAACGAATTTTATAGACCTGTCATAGTGTGATTATTATGAACGACATGCTTGTCAATATAATTTAGATAAATGATGAAACCCGTTTGGATATATTTTCAGAATTTCTTTCTCAACAGTTCCTAAATTTGCATTATCTTATAAAACTGCTATCTAACCTTCTGCACTGTACCACATCCATTTTCATTGTGATCCATTAGAAACAGTAACTACAACAAAAAAAACCATTAACATTTCTCATACCGTTTTCACTTGCCATATCAGTTGGAATAAAGGCACAAACTGGCGATCAATTTTAGTTTTCTCTTACCCTTCACGAAGAAGAAACCTTTTCCTATTTTTTTGGCTAAGAGTGAAATGATGAAAAACGAAGCAAGCGCAGAACATATGTGGCACGAAGTGGCGACCCTTATCTTGGGAACAATTTTTCTACATTTTTGTCCTAACTGGATTGGTGAGTCTAGTCCGATGTGGAGAAGCGCACCGGATACGGCATCATTTTCAAGGACCACCGTCACCTTTTCGAGAGCAATCTTTCATCATCATTGCGTCTCGATCGTCCGCGCTACACAGGATCTTTTTTTTAAGACACTAGTCTACTCAACGGAGAGCTTCATACGCTGCGTAGTTTCGTTTAACTTTTTCCTCCTATCTGTTCGGTACGCACACACATACGCAAACGAGGATCTGAAAATACGTGAAATAAAATACCTATCCATCCTTTCATTCGCCAACCAGACCTATCTATTTCCGTTATCTTACCTTCGCTCTACATTGCACATAAAACCTAATGACGCCTTTCCCAGTAAGCCGGTACCATCCATTTCACCGCCATCTTGTCGGCAAACTGCACCTTACAGCAGCGCACGTACGATAGCTGCTTAGGAATCCTTTCGAACTTTCCTTGCCGGTATTTTCTAAGACGGCAACCTTTGGCTCAAAATATGGGGGAACATCTTCCCATATCCATCAGCAACGTACGTCCCGAGCAACCCGGAATACTTGAACGAATCGGGTCGATTCTCAGACGATTCTGGTATTGCGTATTCAATCTAATAACAAATAATCGTTACCTTTCTGGACAAGGTTCACTATAACCCAACCGTGCGAATATAGATCTTATAGAAAGTTATAAAAATTTTAATCTGTCCCTCTATGGTATGGCGCCTTTGCACGACATCATAGTTGCCGGATTAGGCTATCGAGTGCTCAATAAAATACACAACAAAACCATATTTATTACCTACACAATGTCAGATGGAAGATACAAAACATTGCAATGCATTGTGACGCATGTTGCATTCATGTTAATTTATTAATTATGAAATGTATTGAAATAAATAAATGATTTTTAAATTCAACAAGCACGTTTGGTTTTAAAACGTTAGGTGATACTTCCATAAAAATTACCTACCTTTTCAAATTTGTTTTACAGTTCAAATGAAAAGTGTATTACTGCCATATCCTCCCGTAAGATTCGATAAATAAAAAAGGGGATAGAAAATCGATTACGTTCCGCACGCAGCCAAAACTTTAAACATCGGTCCGTGCATTGATGTAAACATACTGAGCCCGCCGGTTCAACATACGGACGGACAATAGAGCCATGTAGAACGATTGGAATAGAGAAATGTGTAACCTGAAGCTACAAGAAAAATAAAGCAATAAAGGGTTAATGGCCTTATTTGATGGAAACGAGGTCTACACAACTGAGCGTCACGAGTTAGATGAATATAGAAGAAGGAGAACGCAACGCAATCCCACAAACTGAGCCACAAGAGGTAAAGGCGGCCGAAGTGCGTGAATGTATGTTTTAAACATAAATAAACATAATTTACTCGTAAGCATTGAATGTCAAAACGATGAGCGAAGGCGTAGAAGAAAACGTTTGTCTGCCGCTTCATAGCTGAGGTTCCAGCAGGGCTTGTTGGTTTCCAGCGGTTTGATACGACACCACAATTGAAGAAGATGGCAATCCGGCGTGGTCGGTGGTAAAATGATCGACGTTCTTTTATTTTATTATTAAATTTGAGGAACCGCCGCTTTTGATGGGTTACACGGTTGACTGTGTTCTGGATGCGGATGACAGCAGTGCGCGAGATTGTTTTGAATAGAGCATCGTAACTTTCCCAAACCGTACTCGTCTCGTAGGAAGGGGGTATCTTTATAGTCGATTGAATGCTTTAAAGAGATTGAAGTGAACTCAGCGGTTAACTCCCAATGACTATTCTGGTTGCCTTTTTGAGGTTTGCACTAGAACATAATTTAGCCATCTGTTCGATTTCAAACCAACAAAATCACGCGTAATTTTTAAATACTACATGGCATGTAAATGGTATAGTAAATGATTGAAAAATGGAAAATCAATTATCCATCACCACTAAATGCAAATATTCACATTCTTTTCTCCGTGTGATTCCCAATTTATAACTGCACAAAGCAAACCATAGAGCGGCACCACTCATTTCTAACGACTGTTTTCACAACAAGCGTGTTTAATTTAGATATCAGAGCAACTAATAAAAATGCAAAACGATTCCCTGCCGTAAAGTATGAATAATTAAAAACAAACATTTTGACTCGCCCTACAAAGCCTGGCACAATGTACCGTAAAAGAAAACAATTGCGTGAAACCCACACCGTTGTGTTATGCAGAAAAATCATTAAAATGCTAGGAATGTGTAAGTGAATTTCTAGAGTCTGTACTAAAACAGTACGAGAATAATGAGTGTTTAATGATGTACTAGATAGAATATGGCTGGTTCCATGAAAATCAAAACATTGCGTGAGGTTTATTCTTTTGAATGCAATGATGAACTGAATACATGCATGCATGAACAACTTTTTTGTTTTCTAGAACAAAAAACTATTTCAAAATCGTACAAACAAGTTTAAGAGAATTGTCAGATTCAATAGCTTCCATAAAAAATGCAATCGTTAGCTTTAATATTGACGATTTTCAAGACTATTCAAAATCACAACACAAACGGGTACTTGGCTTTCTCTGGGCACCGGATACCGTACGTTCTCGGACCCGTAAAATAACACATTTTATAATCCACTGTCACGCTCGCACCCAACAGCGGGAAACACACACACACACACAACGCTCTGATTACAGCAACCAGATAATGGCTAAAGATGCAATTTACATTACCAACAGAAACCAAAACACGTTTCAAAACACCACCCAGCGGCACCACCACTGTGTCTGATTTGGTTGCAATGGAGCATTCGCCAGTAGTATTCGGTTCTTTTGCTGCTCCGCCTCAAACATTCACCAAGACAATTAATACGAGATAAAGATTCGTAAAAGGTGCCGCGATTTCCACGATAATTATGCAGCTCTTATTGGGTGGTCGACAGTGGACGGTAGTCCTGGTGGCTTGGCGATAAGCTCCTTCAGGATTCCAGTTACGAAGCTATTTAAAAAGGAGTTTTATTTCGGTGAGATTCAATTTAATTAATCACTCCGAGAAAAACACAGCACGATCCGGCGCTGCGTGAACAGGAAGTACTTTACAATATAGGTAATTGACAGTGCTGCTAAAGTTGATCATGAACGTAATTAAGATAATCACTGGATTTGCTTTAATTGACATTTTTATTGCACTCTTTGCGATTCAACCTTTCATCTAACGACAAAATACCATCAGCAATTACAAAAGTTTAAGTCAGGGTTTGTACTCAAATGTACTCAAATGGGGCACCCAATCCAAAACTTGTTATTAGATATGTTTGAAAGATCGAAATAAGACGAATTCATACAAATCTATCAATGTCTGTTTTCAAAATGATCCGCTCAAGTAATGTGAATACGTAGGAAATGTATTGACATTGTGTTCTTCTTTTTATTGTGCCTGTTGTGCACAGGCACTTTCTATTAAGGAAAGAGACCGTTGTTGCAATGGACTTGAGAAAAACATGTTGATATTACGTCAACACAATTCGCATCATGCAAACTAAAATTTAAACCCGCAATACGAACATTATAGGAATGCGCGTAGTATAAATAATAATTCTCTTAAAATTACCCGTTCTAAGGTCAAAATAATACGCACGATACACAAAGGAAGTGATCTCTATTTACGCCCGGCACCGACACATCGTGCGACTTCAAAATGTCAACAGCAGCGCAACAGCTGGTATTTGATTTGTAGTATCGAAAATTAAACTTGGCTCTGACCAATCAAAACGCTGTACTGCGGAGGAAAGCGGTAGAAATTCACTTTATTCAACAAAATCTACCCCGCTGCCACAAAGGCACCCCCACTTTGCTTTTCATGTGCCAATGTTGATATTGATGTTGATGATGATGGTGGTACTGGTGCTACTGACAATAATAATTGAACTCGCTGTGTTCGCCCATCATCGCACCGGCTGTTGCTGTAGCTACTGGTAAAGAAGGATGTGCAAAATTTAGACTCTGAAGGAGAGCATTATTAATGATGACGCTTGACATTTATGCGCTGCTGTTCCAATATGATGCTCACGCTTTTCCCTGCCTTTCGCTATCGGCCTTTACAGCCAAGCGAGGGTTGAATTAGTGAAAAGAAAGAACCGCCAAAGGGAACGCAGATAGTTCTCAGAGGAAGGACCACGTGCACGACGCACCCTCAGTCTTCCTCCTGCCAGATGCATTCTGATGAAGGGAGGATGATTTCGAAGAAGTCATTTAGGAGCAATTATGATTTCGCTCTTAGTGGGATATAAGTATGGCGGCGGCAAAAATATTCCAACCAAGCATGTCAACACCATGTGTCGCGACACCACGTGCCGCACTTTTGCTCGTACCACCATTCGCCACCATTGTATTTATGTCACCAGAATGTGTGCTAGTAGACTGGTCTGCCGCACCGTATGGTTCCGCTCAGCCCAGTCGATCCGCCGTGACGACGATGCGCAAATATCTACCATGTGGAAAAGAGTGCATACTATATCTCACAGATCCCAGATCAGGAATTTCACAGACTCCTCGGTTTTGTACCACGGGCCGAGTAAATCGCCGTTATTTTCCCCCTGACATCCCCGGAAAGGGGATGAAAAAATGAATTATGCTCAATTTCATACTTTTGACAGCATACGGGTGGTGACAGAGAAACATACTGGAGAAAACAGAATAAGGCACTCGCCAGTGTGTTAAAAATGAGGAAACTGTTGGAAAGGCAAACAACGAAAACCTCGGTGAAAGGAACGAATGTTCTTCAAGGCGTGAGCAGCACAAATGCA
Source organism: Anopheles koliensis (assembly GCA_000956275.1). Taxonomy (NCBI): domain Eukaryota; kingdom Metazoa; phylum Arthropoda; class Insecta; order Diptera; family Culicidae; genus Anopheles; species Anopheles koliensis. Next base: position 11,583 of record JXXB01033272.1, on the reverse strand, counting down.
CCATCTGATTACGATGACGCTGATGATGCGCTTGCAATTTACTCGCCAACCTTAGTTACTTTTAGTTCAATCTTGAAGAATTAATATGAAAAATAAACTTTGCTTGCATTGGAAGTGTTAATGCAACACAAAAGTGGCCATTGATATGATAACATATTTAAAAAGCTGCAAAAACATTGGGTTTATGTTCTGTTAGTGGGATTGGTAAAAAAACATCAATTTGTTATAATATTCAAGCTAGCTAAAAATAAGCTGATAAAAGGATGGCTCAGAAGGGAAGAAGAGCCGGTTCTTCTTCAAAATATTCACTTTTATTGGAAAATTCAAATTAAACAAAAATATACTAAGAAATTATTTCAAAATCAAAACATTTTTTCTTGAAAATCCGTAAATATGCAACACATTAAGCGCAGTCAGAGACAGAAAGTCGCTATATTTTTTTAGACCATCACCGAGTAAATGGACTAGGATTAATAAGCCCGCTAACTTTCATAAGACTAGCCAGCCCCGTATGATACTTTATTTAACGATGCATGCATACCGAGGTGATCTAAATCCCCGCTAATAAGAAATAATCTATATCATCATTGAAGAATAGAGTTGTAACAAATTTATATTACTGTTTCACGTTTTCTACTTCTAGCGTGAAGTGGAAGCTACGGTTGCAAGGCACCATGAAACAATTTGAATACAATCAATACTGACCAAGTGTTTACAATGATTGATGTAAACGTTTGTAATGCAATGGTGGACGACAAACAATAAATAAATCGCTCAATACATCGCAGAGTGAATCATTGGTTTAGCAGAAATGAATGCAATTTTGTGTCTATTCAGAAAATGCTCACAAGGAGTCTTATTAAGCCAGGTCCCACATAAGTAGGAATGAATGTACCTTTATTGTTGTAGCGATGCTTTCATATATGGTAATCGTTAAATAAATTAAATAAGTAAAACATGTGCTTTCATTCAATACAATTCATCAATTAGCTGAATTATTTCAGTATTTCACTAAAACTACATTAACTGCATGTTTAAAAAAAAACGTTAAGAAAACTTAATTATGTAACGCACTTACATGCATGCTTAGCATTTCAATGATTTATTTTCGTTCAATTTTGCCATTCTGATCTTTTCAATATGTTAACTTGCACTAATCAGCCAGTCGGCTAATTGGCCCGGCGCAGGATACGCCCGATCGCGAGATGTCGTTTATAACGCACATACCAAGCCCAAGTCCCCTATGAATCTCAAATGAAATGAACCATAAATCATACGCCGAATATCTTTTACATATTCATGAATCTTTTCCACTTTGCTCACATACAAACAGGGATCAATAGCAGCGAACGTCGTCATAGGCACATCAATCGCTCAGTGAAACAAAAATTCGATACCATATACGGCACTGAATGGTTCATAATAATATTCCAAAAACAGTGTCGTCGTCCTGAATTTTTACTTGCAAAGACGCCTTTTGAAAGTGTCACTTGTTTGTTTTGTAGATTAAATATCATCCTGCGGCACGCAGTCCCCCAGCGAAAACACTATCGTATTTTTGTAACGGATTAAAACGAAACATAGTGTGATCCGTGAGCGTCCGTTCTAGGCGGTTTACAAAGAATACAAGCAACAAAAAATAAACATCTCACAGCCGAAAATCTTCTTATGATTATTTGGTTTGCTTTAGGCAATTTTTTCATGGTTATTGTTATTCAATTTAAACTTTGTTATTTTTAACGACATAAGAAGATTTGAGCTTGACGAATAGGTATAAAAAGGATAAGGGAAAATAAATGTCATTTGCTCTTCACCACCTTTCGCTTAGTTGCTCGAGGCTGAGGTGTTCACTTGCCTAATAAAAGAACAGAACATCGATACACCGCAAAAATTTTATGAAAAACTTAAATGTCACTGTTTATTGAAAATAGGTTAACCACAATGTGTTATTTAAGCATACCGTTTTAAACGTTGGAACTGTTATTAAAACATTCACAAGAAAAAAATCATTTAAAAAACCTTTTCCATCGATTATATTCTCTTCGTCATGAAGTTTGATTTTAATGTATAACAGGACTGACCATGCTTACTTTAAAATTTATCAGAATAATATATTATATGAAGATCGTTGACGATCATTTTATACTTTCATTGCTACAATCAAATCAAACTAACTTTAACAAAAAAAAAACCAAGCAAACAAGGAATTGATATACAGTGTAAAAATATTGAAATGCTTTAAATACACGTTCGATGTGTCGTGTCGTGTAAGTTAACAAATAACATCGCCCAAGTATTATCTACTAAACTACCATTCTCATTCCACATTATCCAAAAATCAATTTACGCATTAAATAGTGAGTTAGTACAATCTTGTTTTGAGTACAATGAATTCATTCCATCACCATTGCAAGTTCATTCGGACGTGCACACGACGAATAAACTCATATTACGGATACTAACAGAAATCTGAGTAGAAATTACTCCGCGTATGAATCGGTGTGATTTTTTTTTTGCCCAAAGCCCATGCAAATAATATAAAATCCAAGATTTATGAAAAAATAAAAATAGAGAAAGCACGTTAATTTGATAGAAAAAAATCACATAAATTGCATAAATTTTCCGATTTCTGTCATTCGGTTGGAAACATCTCTTCCATGCGCCATTTTTTGGGACTAGAACATAGATTTTCCGTCATCCCCAAGAGGCATTTCGAAAGGCTAGTTCTACGATAGGACGGTTTTCTAAACCTTTTGGAGTGAGAAGAATGGTGTTCTAGAAAAAAGATTCTACAATTTTTCAGCAACACGAATTCAACCAAACGACACACAGCAGTAAAAACGGAGGGTATATCTAAAACGATGGGACGACGGAGTAAACGGAACAGGAACAAGGGGGAGGATGGTGTTTTGATGGTTATTTCCTCATTGCCAAATCAACGAAAACAGTTTCCACAGCAAACCTTACAGTCCCTTCGTGGTATAGCTTCCTATACATTCTCTTGGAGTACGTCTCGTACGTTTCCCGAGTACGGTTCATAGTTGCAAACGCTGGTAGCCATCACCAACGCGTGAGGCAAAAAACATTTTCTCACTGAAGATTTCGATGTTTTTGACCAAACGTTTGGAGAAAGCAATCTTCTTAGTTAGATCGAATAAAGTCATGGAGAGGGAGTCAGCCGAAAAATTGTACCCAGCGGGAATAGTCGCACAAGCGGAGGCAACACTAGGCGATGCAGTGGCGCAGTAGCAATCAAGGACACCATAGTCGTACCGGAAAGCGGAAGCCCAACATTCATCGGAAAGCAGGCAGGGTAAATGTTCATTTTCACCATCATGGAAACGAGATGCTGCCGACGGATGGTCTATGAAAGATAGCACAATCCCCAGAACTAGAGGAGTTGTGTGACCCACCCGATCATCACCCATAACCAAGTGGCGCTCTAGCTCTACCATCTTCATCGTCACAAACAACAAAAAATACTTTAACATTTTCATCTTGCTTTGCAACACACACACACACACACACATACTAAGTGGGCTTATTTGTAGGACCGTTGGAGGCACTGAACAAAGCAATCATGGTATGGAAGGGACGGCTTGAAGTATCATCAACCACCAAGTTCCGGTTCCGTCGAATAAATGAGTTTCATTCCGCAGTAGTAAGCACAGGAGAGTAGCTAGGAGAAAAACCGAGGAACCATAAATCTCCCACACACTGTGCAACCGTATCATCGGTGCTGAAACAGGTCCGAATTTATTTCATGCTAAAGTTGAAGTCATTTAACCGATGCATCGTGCTCTTATTTCCGCATGGAATTATAAACTAAACCATCCTAACCTTGAGCAACGACAGAACCAGAATGTTAATATAGACAGTGTGTCTTGTCTCCAGATTTCGAACGACAATGATGTCTTCGGGGAAATAAATAGGCCAATACTGCTTGTTGATAAGATGGGCTCGAAGTTTAATACAACTTGAAAAATACACGAAGAATGAGACTATAATCCCGGTGTGTCGTCCATCACAGCATATCTGAGATAGGCAACTTTTGCTATCTTTCAACGATTCAATACAGAATTGAAAATCATTCAGGTTCAGGAATACATATTTAATGGATAAAAAAAAACTTTGCTCAAAACGTTTAAGTTATTTGTGTTACAAAATCACAGAAGTTGTCGCTCTATTTCATAGATCATCGATTACCTACGCAATCGAGATCGCATCACCAGCGTGCAGTGAGCCACAAAATTGAAGCACAAAAAACATACGATAACGGTTTTGGAACGCAAACACTTTTGATATTTGAAATTGCTCCAAAACGACTAGTTAACCGCGCGACACCGGGAATGAATTGAAGTGAATGTAGAAATTCGTTAAGCTATCACAGCATCAACACCGCCTAATAGTGAATGTAATTGATTCTTCGCACTTGACGTTCGAGAATAGAGCATCTGACCGCCACATAAACTACCGTTATCTAAACTCCATTTTTAGAGCTGAAAGTACAACATATATAGAGAAGTATCATGTCAGTGTTGCTGTACGTGATTCAGCGTGTTTGAATTTGCTTTTAGAAACTATAGAGAGATAAAAACTCTGGAACAGAACTATGCCAAGCAATGGTGAGAGAAAGAGAGCATGATTTCACCCTTTTCGCGCATTGTTCCGTTCCGCAAAAGACGCTTGTCCGGATCAACGCGTCCGGCTAACGAATACAGCAAGCTGCTAGCAGCCAAGCTGTCAAAAAAGCGACACTCATCCAGAGCGATATCCCAAACAAGCGGACACAATGGTTTAACCTTGGTTCGAGTGAAGCGTTACACCAATGTTCAACAATCTCCGCAATCAGCTGGACACGCGCACTACACTACCACGATTCTTCGTCACTCAACCGGGAATGCCATTATTTAGCTAAAACACTCTAATTACAGGCCTCACAGTATGGGAGTCTTCTTCCTGACGTTGTGTAAACCGGTCGAGCAGCGGGGTGTGAATGATGTTACCTCCTGGATGGTTCGTACCGCGCATTACTACCCATCGTCTAACGCCAAGTACTCCAACAACTTCCAACACCCTTACGCTAGTCGTCTCTAACGGAATCTCAACCAATCTCGACAGGAAGTTTTAGGTTGCCTGTCGCTGCTTCTACCACCAGATGTACGTGTATTAATTGGATTATTTTGAACATTTTTGTCGAATCACGACTTTACAGAGTCTGTCAGAATTTGTGTAGATTGCGGCGTTTTTAATCAAATCACAACAAACAAGAAATACTCAAAAAGTTAAATTAAGATACATCTCCCCGCACCTTCGCTTAGCTTGCTGCTTCTGAAAATGATGAAAACAAGATTCCTGGAGAGCAGATTCAAACTTATTTTTGCAGCCCTTATCCCGCGGCGATACAAATTACGCCAGTAGTCGGCTAAAACATCATCCATATTCCATGGATTTAAATAATATGATTCCTCCTTCAACTGTCCAGTGCGGTCTATCACCACTCACACCCTCTCCCTCTCACGATACGTGGTATTTATAAGCTGCCGTGGAATAGATTCTACGGCTTCGAAAAAAATAACCCAACTTTTCGAATCATTGGTAAACTTTTACCGCGCAACAAAAACTTTCATACCACCCTCTAAGGTTGGCTCGAAAAATTACAATTCAGCTGCTGAAGAGTGGAGGGGAGTTTTGTGTAAAATTAAAATTAAGTATCCACAACTTCTCTCGCCGTGGTTTTGTTGCCGCGTGTGGCGTCATAAGGCGGCGAATTAATTGGTATCACGTCATGCACCAGAGGGGGGGAAGCAGCTTTGCGGCCCAGGAAAAGAACATGAAATACTGCGTCAGGGTGGCGTGCCACGTCCAGACCAGCAGGAAACACAAACTTTTCTGTTCGTAGAGTATCACCACAGTCACATCGCAGAAACGCGCTGATGGTGCCCGCCCCACACGGTCACTGTCGGTATGAACGACCTCTTTCAAAACCCGCCACACTATGAGTTCCACCAGCATAACACAAACGTTGCGATTTTTATCAGAAGTTTTACTTTATTTTACGCTGAACTAGTACTTTAATTAATTAACTTTCATGAATGTTTTCCGTACAACAGATTAAGTAGTGTTGTTTCTTTCAATTTGTCTTTTTCAAAAGGTTGGTATTTTTCATTGGTGAATATCTAGCACACCATCTTGCGCAGTTGTATAAAACAGTAAATTGGTGTAGCAAAAATACGGTAAAAAATAATTAAAACTCCAAATTCAATACCTCTCCAAAAAAGCGATAAAACATATTAACAAAAACATAACAATAAATTCGAGAAATACAACACTCGCAACACTAGAATATCAGAAGAAAAATAATGTTTAAAGTATATTTTCCAAATTCAAAACATTAAGTGTGAAACCAAACACGGTTACCACCAGAACACCAATCGATCACCTTCCGAAATGCCTAATATTTCATGTGTTACACCCATAACAAAACACGACAATGTTTATTTTTTGCTTTCCAATTACAAACATCACGCTATTTACTATTATGGGCCTTCGCCTTCCACCGTCTCTAAAGAAGATACCGATAGCCAATGAGCTTTGAAGTATAAAATATACCGTGGACACGAAACGAACTGCAAGACATTCCATTTGCCACCATAAAACACTGAAACCGAAAAAAGCACAGACAGAGTGGAAAAGGTAAAATATCACCGCACATCCTGGTGTTTGGGTTTTTCATACCTTTCCGACCACCGGTCGAACGGGTCCGATGCGTCACCATTTCATGCAGCGGTTGAAAGTGCCTGAGCTACAAATCCCTTTACTCTTCCTTAAATGGTCATTGTTCTTGGAGTGCGCATCTCATCGGAGCATCGTGCCGATGGATGTTCCATTCCGTAGGTAAAAGGGAAGGTTTTCTCCCGTCCACAGTCCTCACAAAGGCCGCAGTTTCTCACTCCACCGACTGCTCTTACAACGACCAGCACACGTTGCAAAGCTCAATACACACACGCATAGGGTCAATAGTCACACTTAAGCAAATCGGGTTCGCGCACGGAGGCAAGCACCCGTTCAGAGCCTCGCGAGTTTATGCAAAGTTCAATCATAACCAAATCGATCTAAAAACCATTGCCATGCTTCATCCCTTATTTGGTGCAAACAGGTAGAAAACGCGGTTCGGTTCTCTACGCGGCAATATCCTCTCCCTTTGCCGTTCGTTTTGCTGCGCGTACAGCACACAAGAGCATTAGTGCACAAATTCCAAGGCATAAAGCAAAAATTATGTTCAACCTAAATTATAGCTACCCTGTGTCTCGCCAGATTACTCCATTCTTTGCCGTGCGCTTGATCGAAGACAGAGGAGGAACCGATGTCGTGATCGGGTGGCCCAAAAGATATTAATGGTGCGACTGACCTGACCACAATGACGAAATAGAGCAGCAAATAAAACGAAAAGAAATATCGACCGGTATGAATTGGAAGCACCCAACAACAAGCACAGACGAATCTGCTATGCTTGCTCAAAATATAGAGCATTATATGAGAGGAAGTGTCTGGTCTGGTTGATCTGCTTGCGGACCATCGAACGAAGTGTGCAAACAACACTCGCGATCAACTTGCTTCAATCTCGAAGCTCTTTTCTATGCTTTGCTACTATACGGTAGGCCAACGGAATAATCTAAGAGCCACAATCCGAGATGATTACTGATAGTTTCCCGGTGAGATGGAACATTATCCCGATCCATTCCCACCACCATCCACGTCGCTTTTCTTTAGCGTTGCGTGGTCCAAATTCTGTGCTGATGCCTACGATAGAAACATCTTTCTGCTCTACAATCATTTGATTATTATAATAATTATGTTGCTCTCGCTGTTTACAAACAACCACACCCCGTACACTCCTTAAACCTACGTTCCCGTGCAAACATTCGGTGCTACCTGGGGAAGCATTGCAAAAATCGTGAAAAAGAGGTTTTAGCATTTTTTTCATCCATCGATTAAATCCAACTGAGTCCATTCTGCGGTTCGTGGCTCGCTACCCACTTAATAACGGCGTATCTAAAATACCAAGAAGCCATTGCCATTGATTTGTATTTATGTAATGCTAGAGAAACTTTCGAACACACAATCATCATGAAGCAGAAGTTCAGCGTAATCGTGCGCCGCTATGAAGCGATAAGTTTTTAACTATTTACAACAAAAAACAAGTGGCATTGTAAGATGTTATTGGAAATGTCGAATAAATCGGTGGGCTACAATTATAAACTACAATTATTTATGTTCCCAAAAATTCAAAATTCATAAAAAGTTTCAATATACAAAATGAACTAGTTTATTAATTAATTAATTTATTAATAAACTCATTTATAAAAAAAACCTGAATACTTGTTGCACTCTGTTTGAATAAAATGTTATAAACCCTCGCATTGCATAATAAACACCCCTTTCTAAACTCTTTTTCACACCTCTTTCAAGCCGACCTCTTTCAAGCCTATATATTTTGCAGCTCCCGCGACCATACTCACCATATATGTAATTGATCCGAAACGTTTGTTGCAGCATATCATCGCACTTAATAAAGGATAAAAAGAATTATACCTCGCAAGTCCAAAAAATGGCAAACCGTGACGAAGAGAGATCCACGAAAAAAAAAAGTTTAAAGCACGCTCCAATGCAAACAAACGGCACACAACACAGCACAGACTCACTGAAGAAGCCTGTGGGCATAATGCGAATACTGGGTGCATATAAAAACAACAAAAACCTCCAACTGCTACCGTAACTGATCCGTCCTTAAGTCCCGTCAAACATATAATGCTGGTGTTTCTTCTTCGCCAAACATGCGACGGCTGGTCGCAAAACATAATATGAGAAACCGATATTTGATTTTTTTTGCAATATTGCTTTTTGCTACAATCGTTACTTTCGGTAAGCGTTTATGGAGAAGTTTTCATGGTCATGAACGGAGTTGTATAAACGCACGCTCACACATTGCTTTTATTTGTTATCAAAAATGCTCCTCATTCTCTTTGGTTCATGCATTCATTTATGATACCCAAGCCTGAAACCGCCTGTGTCGGTAACAATACTCAGGCTGGGACTGAAGTCGCATATGCACATTCGGTTTGGCTGTGTGCATACATTAAGCATATCATTACTATAAAAGCACCAAAGGTTGTGCATTGTGGTGCGGGTCGGACGAGTAAGCGGAACGACTCGAACTGAGGAGAAATATTAAACACGAAAGGAAACGAGAGCAAACGAGCCAAACGATGATAAAACCACTAAACCATATGGTGGATGATGATTTGAAGAAGTCTATGGAGTTAAAGTATGCTAAAGGGCTACACAAAGGTAACTTCTACAACGTTCGTCTCTATCGTTGTCGACCAGACTTGTGCCTTCTTTCCGGTGGACGATTCGACAGAACGCGAGCGGCTAGCTTTTATTCTGTTTTTGTTTTGAATGCCAATGCATGTGTACTGGGACAAAAACATTACAATATGAACCGGTTCTCTGTGGTAGACTCCAATTTAACTTCGCTTCTTCTTACTACTCTTACCTTTCCCGAAGGCAATCTTATGGACCCCTTCCTCACTTACTTTAAAGCTAACCTCCCTCTTGCTGGAGACCCAAGGCGAGAGATGAGACATGGCGCGAAGTCACGTGACCGCTGAGGCTCTCTCATCACTGAAGAGCATCTTCAATGCATACCGTAGAAACATCAGACAAACAAGTGTGCGAGAGTGAAGGCGACATGCACAAACAAAAGATCTGTTTAATAGAGGGAAACGCAAGAATACATACGAGCATTAAAATCAATAGACGGTTCATGATGCGCAGGAAAAGAAGGCAAGTAATGTCATAAACATAGACAAGGAAACTATTTTTTTTTTTTAGATCTACCTACACTGCACTGTGCATAATTTTTGGTCTCACGTTATTGTTTCAGTTTAAATCTCATTTTGTAGAGAAAAAAATCTGAGCCACCTCAATGTTGTCTGTACTAAAAACGTGTAATGCTCCTCTAAAACAATAAAAATCATGATTAGAAATAAGAAAGCCAAACCAAACGAACGAAATAAAACTATTCCACTATTTAAAAGTGCAAATGATAGAGTAATAAGTTACCGTACAAATGTAACAAAACAACATGTTCTTAATTACATCGAAATTAAATCTAGTAGAACTAATTCAAGAAGAGCAAAGCCATTATATCGTTGTTAAGAAGAATTGTTAACCTAAACGGGTAAAGAACATCTCCATGAAAATGCCTTTGTACACTTTTTATTGTGCTGTTAGCTGATTACTTAACTTAAAAATAAATGCGCAGACATTTCTCTATCAATCTACCGTTTGCAAATCGTAACATTGTAGGGATTTCAAATTCAAACAAATAAACTGCATCTTTTCCCTCTTTTCCCTTTCCCCTGCATCTAGTATACATTCCTTACATGAAATTGCGCTATCTAATTGGTATGACACCAATTACAGTCCATTTACTGCGAAGAAAAATCTGAACGGGGGGACGAAAACAAACACCGGCAAAAGCGTGTTCAAACAGATAAATAAATAGCCTAGCAGAGCCAATTAGTTCCTAATCCTATCGTATGTCTGCTCAAATCTTAAACTAAGTCTACGTTTTGTACATACCATATTCTTCCCTCTTTAATTTTCTCTTCTGATGTGGGTGATATTATATAATTGATAGGCATTCGTTTCCCCCGTTTTCATGCGATATCACACGCTGGACACGTGTCTAGGCTTCACAAACATACATCGTTTAGCAAAGTTGTATGATGGTAGTCATCTGCTCTGTACTTTCTTGGTTTGATTGCGTCATCAACTGCAGTTGTCGATAGATCGTTTCCTAGCAGCTTGATAAGAATTGCCAGAAGAACATTGGTTGACAAAAACAGAATTGGAATAGTATAGGAATCGAGGGCAAGCAATACACAACTTATCTCGGTCATCGCTGGGATTATTTTATTCATTCAAAACACTAGAACAAATCAAACCAACATGTTGGATTGTAAAAAAAATAATCAAGTCACAACATAAGAGCTATCTCTCCTGTAAAAAATAATTCAAGCCTATCTCAGAAGCGTGAATCCCCTGAGGGTAGGATACGAATCCATAACGAAAACAGTTCAAACTAACCGTGGTCGCAACACGTGTGTATCGTGTGTATCTCTTTTCCCTCGGTACAAATATATCTGTAAAAATGTTTGATATTTGATTACATCTTATTTTTGTACCGTTAGACTTATGCTACTATTTAACTATTTGAGCAAGATGCAAATTTATTACAGAGATCCTAAGAGCGTATAGTCACACTGGATTCGTTTGCTTTTTAATTGCATGCAATAATTTCCATTCTGGTGAATATCTGTATTGACCTTTTTCAGAAACTATCACAATGGATTTTCCAACTCGCACATATACTGTTAATCGATCTCACAACTTACTATTTAATAACAAAGCTTTGTATAACTCAGTCACAATTTTGTCCATGTGATACTGACTATAATTTTTGAATTACTCTGATTTATTCTTGTATGTCATAAGCATCAGTTTTGATGCGGT
>JXXB01033270.1:0-11475 GCA_000956275.1 Anopheles koliensis | reverse complement strand
GACTCTATGCTGACAACAATTCATCCCTCCCGACCTGCGCCACCCACTGCTACAACTAGTCGTGCCGCGTTTATTTCTCTTCAGAATGATTCGTACACGGTGGCTCATGCAAAGGAAGAATTAAAAAAGAAACACGTTAAACACGGCACGAAACTCATCGGCGCTCATAGCAGGGGTGGTTCAAATGCCACATTCCACCCGGAAGTAAATCCATTCACGAAATCGAAATTGAACATCCGCTGGCAGGAAGGCTTGGTCATGGCGTTTTCGCTACCTCTGGGCGCTTCGCGCGGGAAAACTCGCCTCGTCGTCGTGTATACAATGTGCACGTTTTGTACCATTTTTAACACGTGTGCTGGTTTTTTTACGGGTAATTTTTTACACCTCTTTGTTTATCAGTTTTTGTTGCCTTCAAGCGATCATTGGGGACGGTGTTTTGTTGGTGAGTTTAAATACCGTTTCAAGTGGAATAAGTATAATGTTGTGAATATTTGCAACATGTTGCTGACATAGTGCTGGTATAATCAGTGCAAATTATTTTTGTTGAATGCAGTTCTCAAAAAGCCATAATAAGTTTTGTATAAAGCGCCGAAGAAAAAGATTTGAATAACTTTTGTTATTTTAACATATGTCAATGTTATTACTTCATCGATCTTTGTTGAAATCAATTTAAAATTGTTCCAAAAAATAGTTGTTATAGCATTTGAACCGATAAACCGAATTTCTCTATCAAATTAAACAGTTTTCAACGCGTTTTTGTCTAATTGTATTTATATTGTTCACAAAAACAAAACAAAAATAAAACAAAAACAAAAACAGTTTTACAAAAACTGAGCATAGAATATCTTCGAGATTCTTATTGAGCTATATTCCATAAATTTCAAATGTTTACGAGGATTTTTACTGACATAATAGCAAACATTTAGAAATGTTTACTGTAAAGTGCGTGAAAGAGATGTGCTTCCCGATCTTGCTCTAAAGTACTTCATAATATTAATTCTTACCTCATCACCACGAGCAAGATGTAAGGAATGCAACAATATATATTTCATTAAACCCCGACTGCTACCGGCCATTTAACATCAATTACCTCCAACCGTTTTATCTCTTTGTACGCTGCGATGCTCTCACAAGGTATGCATTTATAAACGCTAATGGCAGGAATTGTTTCGAACAGTCGACAACCACAGATGTACAGGGCAGAGGACTCGCAAATATGTTATCGCTTACGCTACACGATTGATTTTGCCACCTTTCTAATGCCACGCGTGGTCAGAACAGCGTGGAACCGTGTATATCCAACCCTACACGACACATAAGTGGCCTTGCGGCTTCAAATCGCTCTCGTAAAGAGCTCGTGCGTGCATTGATGCAATAGGATCGATTGGCACTTTTTACAGTGACCGCGAACGCGAATTTTAGCCGAAAATGAGTATCCTACCTACTATGGTTAGTGGCGCTAGCGATGTTGTCCTTTTCTCACACTGGTGCGTATCCTCCACTAATGATCAATCGGTCCCCGCACCTCGCTGTTTTTAAAACACAGGAAGTAGCAGAAAAAGTGGCAATTTGCCGCCGAATGTGGGACGGGTGTGGTTCTGGTTATGGGAACTCCGCCCGTCAGCGGATCTCATTAGGGCTTTTTGCTGTGTAGAACATTGTTTAGCAGCGAATCTAATTAATTTGACGATAAACTGCATTTGCACAACCGCAAACCCAAACCATAGAGAAAGGATGCATGGTTGGCGAGAGAGAAAGGTCAGAACAAATCAACGAATGACGGGTTGTATTGTGCCTTGTACTAGGGCAGAACAGCGGCGATAAATCATGGCCAACGTTTACCCTTGTCCGCATGGGTGTGGTACATACCCAGGTACACATTCGCATCGGTCATGCCTTCTCGGCCAGCGCTTCTCAATTGAGCCGTAGGCACTTTTTATCACATGATTCGCAGCATCGTAGCATATTCGGTAGTCGGCCGCCGCAACACGTCCGATAAATGCGATTAACTTTCGTTCACCTTCTTTCGTGAACCCCTTACGCAGGGGCTGGAGGAGAAAATTTATTGCCATGCATTTTTTGCTGGAAGCAAGCTAAATAAATGTGCTTATTGTGGTCGACGCACACCTTCCCGAAATCAGAACTATATTTATTGCGCCGGCATTATCCTTTTAGCACCTACAGAATTTGTATCGGTGATTAATATGAGCAAAAATTAAACATTAAATTATTTTTCCGAAGGCTTACAATAACTATAAGGCAAAATTCATTAAAACACTGGTAGCATTTTGCACGCCTCATCTCATGGATTCGTTGCATCGCACATTACCTTTATCGTTGGGTCGCGCATAGCGAGAGGAGAGATAGCAAATTGAGACATTAAGTCTGTACTATCAACACATTCCTGGGAAGTTTGTTTCGTACTTTTTTTCTTGATAAAAGCAACTTCATTTTAGTTGCGCTTCATATTTAGCTTGTAAACCTCGGCTGAAACCCAAACACACACTAGCGCCTATGTTTGTCCGTGACGTTGAACTATCATCACGTGAGGATGAATAATTCATAACTCATTCATTCCCCCTCTACTCTTTCGCAGTCATCCTTCATCCACCGTTGTATTTTCAAGTTAGTTAGCTTTAACCATCGATACCAAGCGTGGTCTCAATCCATTCTATCACCAGCACCACTACCACCACCAGCAGCAGGAGCAGGAACAGCAAAGCAGCAGATAAATCATCAAACAATGTGTTCCACATATAAACCCCAGCGCCACACCAAGCGCTTGATCCTCGCGCTCCCGGACACCCAGTTTTGGTCCTGCTGCCCTTTCTTGACCCTCAAGTGGATTGATCGTGCAGCAGCATTTTTCTTCGTCACTTCGGCGCGGCCGGTTCTGGCGAAACGAAAACCCCTTACCGGTTCACTTTGCCGGACCGCGGCCACTTTCCAGGCCTGAACTTTTTTGCACCCCGGAGTTCAATGAAACATTCATGTGTCGCCATCCGTGACCGAGACCAGCGAGGCTGGGCTTGTGTTAAAAAGACGCGCAGCGTAATTGTTGGAGGAAGCGGAAGTTCTGCCACCCGAGCAGCCGCACCATAAGTTATTCGGCTAAAGCGATCTGCACATGCGAACGATATAAATGATTGTAGCGCTACTGGGCTCCTGATCAACATTGGCGCACACGGTTTGTGCTCAGACCTACGCACTGTTGGACCCATCCGAGATTGCCGTGAAGCACCACTGACTCGTTGTTCCCTATTCCTTCCCATAGGAAAGGTCGTATGTAAATCGTGGGCTTATGGTAAGCAAAGAAAACACTGAGCAAAGGGGTCACATTACACAAACAGAGCGCATACACACCGAAAAATTGAAACAGAAAGATCGTTACGGCTGTTATGCACACTGACAGTGGGTAAAACGTTAATAATAAAATAGAATGAAATATTAATTTCATTACCAGTAGCCCGAAAATGATTATGGTGTGAAAATTATACGACGAGCTTTCTTAATTAGTTTAATTTTAATTAAGTGCTCACAAGTGCAGTCGTAGCAGCGTACCGCGATGATGCGATAGCACCGCCCTGCAGGGAAGAGCAAACAGAGAGTAACAGCGAACGGGTGGCCGCACCACCTACGGGCTACACACAACGGACCACTACACAATCGGAATCGCTTCAAGCGCTTTCCACCGTCAGCTGAAAGCGAGGTGCAGCTGATGTGATCGTATTGGAAGCGCGTTGGAAGCCTGTAATTTCTCGTTGATTGCCCGAGTCGGCATCATAACATAGGGCCGCACTGAAGTAAAGTGCATCCCCGATGCTTTTACGGCCCATTCAGCGGTGAGTATACGTTCCATTGCCCATGGGTACCTGCTGTAGGGTATCAAAAAAAAAAAACTATGCCCAGTCCGAATGCTCGCTTTGTTAATGCCGACAACTGATGCAAGATGGTGAATAATGTTGGAAACAAAACTACATTTATCTGAACGAATTTTTCCAATTTTTCCGAATTTGACGTAGCAGCTAAATAATTATATTATATGTATATATTACTTTTTCATATAACTTTTTTATTTTATGCCAGAACGTTTCTTTTGATGATGATTAAATTTTATAATTATGATGTTTTTTATATCTGCTAAGGTAGCATTAGACTCTCATGGATACAACATGGATAAAACATGAATAACAAGGACAAAGTAATAAAAACCACACGCATGATTCCATCATCACAATTCAATTCAAATTTAAAAAAAATACTAAATACTAAATAGACTTCAGATAGTCTGGAATCATACCTCCTTAAAATATAATATTATTTTAATTTCTTTGAATTTTTCATGTGTTATAATTTTCATTTATTTGATTATTTCATCGTTTGCAGTTATTCATGCAACTCACTGTGTATAGCAACTTTTCAAATTCTTCATACACAGAAAATATTGAAAAATATTTCCAACGGTGCTGATAAAAGTATACAGAAACTGATTTTTATTAAACAACACAGGATAAAACAAAACCACAAAGATAAAGTCTGCAGCGGGTCCAGCAGGAACAATTTGATTTTGTGCAAGATATTTACACTTGTAAACTGCTTGCTTACAAGGCCATAAGGCCACGCCTGAGCCAAAAAGAGCAAACGTATTCTTTGATCAGTAGACCACTACAATGCTTTTCGCCAAACTCCTTTTATATCGGCCACCCTGTTTCACAGTAGATTATGCGTTTTAGACTGCACTCGTGTGTATACGCTCTTCTCCATCTACCCGATGCTCATCGACCCATATCTTGCACGTTGCAGCTGAATGCAAATCATTTCGACCAGCCTCGAGACTGTAGCAGCAGTAGGAACAGCTGTACAGTGGCGTCCAAAGTCTCCCTGTTCCGTCCCGTGCTTCCCGAAAGAGATTTTTCATCGCTCGTCTATCATGCGCTGCCCGGAGTGCAAAAGGTTGATAAATGCACCACGAATGGCACCACAGCAGTAGCAGATAAAATGTGATACACGCCGTGTCGACCATCAAAAAAGGAAGCTACACGGAAGGCACACGCCTCCCAAAGGAATCCGAGTAGCGCGCCGACGACTTGCTTGATTTCAAAAGAAGTGTTCCTCCCTTTCCAAAGGCTTCCATCGTGCTAAGGTGCAGGTTAGTTTCACCGATTCGTACTTGGTTTCAACCACATTTAGGAAATTGTTCTTCCGAATCCCCAACAGCATCCTGCCTCGGAATGGCTCGGACTGCTAGCCGTGTCCAAATTGTGAGCAGTGGGTCTGACGGGAACACTTTCTTTACACTACATGTTTTATGACGACTATCGTGTTTGCGTGTGTATGTGTGTGTGTGCATGCCGGCAAAGATGAGTGGAGCGCAGAAGAATGAAATTTGTTTCGTTTGTTTGACTGCTTGTTTATGTGTCCCCACGGACACCCGGGCACGGGTCTCGTGTCGACCAGGCAGAACCCCAACTATCGGGGCGGAACAAACCATTCGGTCTTTTCTGATGAGTGATTAACATTGTGCCTTGTTGCATTCTCACCAGTTGCAAAAGACACACAAACACGCGTACAACACCAGTCCGCCTGGGCGGAAGGAACCTTTCACGGCTCACCTTTGGCAACACTGCCACTCGGACGACCGGTGGTGCTAAAGGTCTGTGGAAGCTGCATGCTTGTATTCCCGCATTTTCGACACCGACACACGGTGCGCTGCTCAAGATTTACGACTCAAGATAACAACACATTACTAACTCCGAAGGATCGCCGCTCCGTGGGGATGACAGGAACGGTACACCCTTTTTGTGGATTTGGTTACGGTACCACTCGTACGGTGTGTTTCTGGATCACCAATGGTATGTCCTGTGTCCGGCAAGGATTTCCTACACACAGTGGAAATGCGCGCAAGAGCGGGTTTTCAGTTTCTCAGCACTGGTTTAATCCTGCTGATGTGATGCAGTTGACACGCTTGGGTGAAATTTAATTAACTTGTCCAAACATCACCCTTTGGCGTATTATGTTTCATCAGGCTGCCAATTTTTCCACGAAATTTTATCAAATAATGTTTAATTACTTTCCGTGGTTTGAGAAATCGTGTTCCATCTTCTTCCAATTTGTAACGAAAGTAAACGCACAAAGCTTGCAAACGGGATGTGCGATTATTTTAAACTTATTTGTTTGGACACTTAAATCGTTGCCTGCAAATGCAGTCTTGGTAACCGGATCTAACACTTCTCGGCTGGTCTTTCTTAGAGCACCGTAACAACAGACACCGTAAAGCGCCGAACTGGTTCGTCAAAGTCTGATTCCCAGCCATTAGATACAGCTTATTTCAGCGGGTATGTGTACACTTCTTTACAAACACCATCGGCGCATTCCTTATTCATTTTGGTTCTCATTTTCCTCGGGAAGCGGCCGACGAACAAACCAACCCGCATTATGGACAACGGAAGCCGCAATTGGGGTTTGTCTAGACGAGTTACGCGTGAAGTTCCATTTGCACAGCACACCCTACATTCGCTCACCTGTATCGCACTGCAGATTACAGGGAAATTTTGCTGTAAACACGAGCCCACTCGGGACAGAAATGGTGTGCACATTCTCAATTACTATGGCAAGAAAAATCAATCAAACACATAACCGGTAGATATGAATGTTCAGTATGCAGAGGATGCTTCATTCTTCCACAACATCAATCATCAATCTCATCGCTTCACGCCACAGTCAGTTTCACCTTATAAGACTGTATGGTGGATGCAAATAAACCTTTCCCGTACCGCGCCAGAATGAGACGTTCGAGGCGATCTTTGATAAAGGAGGTTTCCATCCGGTTTCTAGCGAGCCTAATGGGGTTGACAATGATCGAGCGAAACAAATATGCTACCCAACGGTATTCCTTCCAACGTTAATACTACATGTATACGAACATCGTTATCGTACAAATGAAGCATTTAATCATGTAGAAGTGCTGCACGATGAGGCAACAAACTTTTACTTTGGAAAGAAAACTTCTGAACTTCCCGTCAACTTGTCCCACCACCCAACGTCGTAGTAACGGAAACGATCAATTACCATTTTTAGCGTCATTTCGAAACTAGAAACGTCTTTTCCTGCTTCACTCCATCCCTCAGAGAAACAAAAATCCCTCAATGCATTTGTTTCGTAAACTAAAAAGAAAATCAACTTGTTTAACGCTTTTTCTCACCACTTGCACACGAATCCCAACGAATCTGCGTGCGACGTGTGGCACACGATCTCTACTACAATGTAGAAAAATCAGAAAAATCAACATGGTCGAAGAAGATTTATTTTATTTTATTGTTTATTGCACCGTGCGTCGTTGTTTTGTTTCTTTTTTCCCCTGTTTTACTCATTTTCTCACCCGGTTTGGCACGTCAGCCGGGATCCGGTTCCCCGAGGGGCCGAGCTTGGGTAGGGTTGACAGACAGCGAGGAATATTGATTCCTGAAAATCAAGTACCGGCCCTTCTCCCACAACCTGCATCATTTGATCATTGCACTGCACACGCATCATCTCCCCAATCCAACTCAATGCGAAGACCGGACCGGGGTGGTGCGCACATGATGCAGTTGCATGTTGGGGTTGAGTGACAGTGACATTGACATGAATTGGTGTTATTTCCCTCGCTGCACGCTGCACGTTCTTTGCCGGGCGGACGCCCGCAAGGAGTTTCGGTACGCGCGGGCAAAAGTATTACATCTACTTAGTTCCAGCTCTTTTTCGTACTTTTAAACTGTGTTTGTGGGTGCCATTTTTTACTGTTTACTTCTGCTAACCTTACACTCGTTTATCTCCACAATCTTTCCTCGTTGATCCGCTGCGACGCGTGATCGAAAGAACCGTCCCGGAGAGCATAATAACACAAACACACGAAAAAACCAAGAGGATTGTTTATTTTGACCAGTAAGTAATTGTACGGATAATGTAAATTGTTTGCAAATTAGCCATAGGGCGTACTGTCATAATCCATTCACAGCATCTGACACCTCAATGTGTACAAAAAGCATTCAGATATTGTTAAATTTTTTACATTTCTTTCAGTTTCATTCAGGTTGATGAAGTCAAACTAGAACACGTTGGTAACTTTAAAAGACTTATTGGAGTACTTTTAGTTGTTTTTGATAATTTTGTTACTCGTCCAAAACAAAAGATCACTTGCATGGACTGCATTATTTCCTTACCTAGTTGCAACGTTATATTAATAACCTAGCTCTATCAATCCTTCATTGGTTATAAAAAAGTGTATTGCAAACAAATTATGCAAATCTAAAACGAGATATTTCTTGGTATGCAACGAGTAGAACAATTCTTTATGTCTCCAAATCAATTTGAATCTGCTTTTTAAAGCAATTATTGTTGGTAAACACGATCTGTCTGAAACAATCGATCGCCTTGTTCTTCGTTTCCTCTCATCGTTTCGTTATTGATCTGCTTCTTTTCACACTACCCACACTGCTAGGTACAGACCCCTTAACATCGTTGTATCCAGGCGGGAAGATGTGGTGGCACAGTCCCGACCAAACAGGCTCGTGTGCTTACCTTTGTAAACGCTTGTACTTCTGGATATCGAGCGAAAAACATCGTTTTCGCAAATATTTTATCGTTCTGCTTGTGTCCACTTAGACGTACGCAGAAGCGGTTTTAGGAGCAGCACGGGTTCGCGGGCACGCCTGCAATATTTGTATTTGCGTTCGTACATCGTCTGTAGCATCGCTCGCCAGAAGGCATTGCAGTGTAAGGGGTACGGTACAGCGTGGCGAATAAAATACGAAGCATGCTGCACCACCCGCTCTACTTGTTGGGTCAATGCTAACGATTGTAAGGTCTCAGTGCAAAAAGAGAGGGGGAGGGGAAGAAGGCATTATTTTCTTACAAATGTGCACGAAATAAACAGGAGAATTATGTACTCGCAACGATTTAGGACAATTTTATCGGTTAGTCAATGAAGAGATAAATAACAATATTGTCCAATCGATTCACACCGACATCATTTGCTAGCCATCGTTTCTATATCTTTCAAACGCTACTTTTCAACGGAGCGAATGGCGAATGTGGTCAGCGTTCGAAGAAAACTCACATTACCAAGAAGAATTTTCTGTTAAACAGGCGAAAGAAAGTGTCACCCACGATTTAAGCCCAAAGATAGCAAAAGCTGGGTGTCATTGTAATAGAACATTATTTATTAGGAGCGATGTTACGATTTCCAGCTTATCAAGAGTGCTAGTACAATGAGTGCTCAAGTACCGATTTATAAGTAGTGATGGTAACGTCAATTGAATTTAAAGCTGCTGTAATTGGATATTCACGAAGGTTTCCCTTAAGCATAAGATTACGCAGATTGATTTAATGCTTTTAACTTACCAGGTAGGAGATTAACAGGATCGGGCGACACACATGAGTTAGTGGCTAAAAAGGAGAAAAAAGATACATAAATGTAAATTATTGTGTGAAGGATTAAGATCAATTTTAACTAATTTAGTTGAAAAAACTGTCAGGAGTCCTTCACTAAGTACTAAATACATAAAAATATAATATAAAATTTCATACCTATAATCAAAAATTGAAGATCAAAATAAAGCTTGGAATAAGTTGCGTATTTATTGACAACGCTTGAAACATTATTTTGGGAATAATGGTTCATTTATCACCATAATATGACAAGAGGCTATGAAAGTTTTAATATTAAATAGAAAAGGAAAGGAAGACGTGATATTGAAAACAAACTTTAAGGGATTCCCAAAAACAAATGTCCCCTAACCCCTGCCGGCCGGTCATGACCGATTGTTCACCTCAGAGCATCGTACCCGGACGCGTAGCCCTCGGCGACGTTCAGTGCTGTTTCAAAGAAGCGCTTATTTATGCACATTTGCCGTCGACAGGATGCATATGCACACGAGAGGGACGGGATCATAGAAGATAGTGGACAAGCGGACAGGACAGGGCAATTGGCATTAGCTTCAGGTTGCAACTATTTACCTAAAGAATGTTATTTACTTTCCATCATCACAGATACAGCGACGGAGGGCACAACCGACACGAGTCATTGCCCACAAAAACGTAGAACGAAAAGAATTGCAAACAAACATGTTTATATTTCGGTATGCCGCAAAAATACACACACATGCCGTGCGAGGAATGAAAAAAAAACACAAACATTCAACACATTATTTTGTCCACCACGACAAGCTCGCTAAACCCACAGTGCTGCCACAGTGCATGCAGTTCCGTCCACTTTTCCGTCGCATTGGCGTGCCACTCAGGAAGTGCTCTATATTTAGTCACACGGGCGACTCTCGATGCGATTACCTTTTACAGCGTGAAACCAGCTCGCTGACCAAAACCGTCATTGGTGTTTCGATGCCATTTTCATTTCTCACCCATTCTCATCCCCTCCCCTCCCCTCAAACCCCCTCAACATCCCACGTATATTTCCAAAATGCTGAATGCAAAAGACAAAGGCCAAAACCCACTGCACTTTTAAGCAGCACCGCGGTAGCAAACACCCAATGCCAAGCAAAATCTTATCAGGAGCCTACCCTTGGCATCTTCTTGGCCTTCTTTGTCCTTCTCGAGAGTGGTCGTCTTCTCTGCCGGCGGATTCGTGTCACTTTCCTCGCACCGAAGAATTCCCTCTCCTTTGACAGTCGGTGTTCGTTGTCGGTGCTATTAGAGGTGATTCGCGATCACGAAAGCAGCACGCGCCGTACCAGCTACATTTTATCTTCCTCACGTCAAATCATACCACAATGTTTGCGACCCGCACGACAGCGCAGGCCGCACCGTCATTGATTTCGCGGTGGGTAACCCAATACCACCGACAAAAAGGGAAGCTTTAACGTCCTCTAGTGTCGCCGCCAAGCAAAGCCAAGCTAAGAGCTCGCGACCGTCGCTACTGCAGAGAGAGAGAGAGAGAGAGAAAAAAACAGCACTAAACAATTACGCAAGTGTGCAGGGTGAGCGTCTATCAATAGGACTTTTAAAACCATCCCAACAGGTCTACTCCCTTTCCCCCGTCGTTCGGTGACTGCAAAATGCATTTCTCCGTGTTTGCGCTAAATTGACCTTCAGCGCAATGGGATTCGAGCGTTAGTGTGAAGCCTTACGCAAACGATTCGCTTCGATTCGAACAGACAGAACTTATCAATAATCTAAACATTCAGCGCCAGCTTCTGTACATTCCAGAAGTAAATGAACCAGCAAACCCAGCGTCCATTTCACGCCTAGAAAAAGCTGTCAGTCTGGTCGGATAAGAGAGAGTGAGAAATTAGCTAGTCACATGCCCACGACGCAAGAGGTGCGGCCCTGGTGCGGTACGGATCCGGGCTGGATCATGGACGGGAATCAAGAACCACACACGCGCCGCTCAATTTACGCCTTTTTGCACGGGACGCACACTGGTGTTGGTGCACGCGCCACTAGCTTGCTAGTTGCACTTGCGGCGCCCTCTCCCTCTCTTCC
>JXXB01033268.1:0-14263 GCA_000956275.1 Anopheles koliensis | reverse complement strand
CTCTCTCTTTCTCTCTCTCTTTCTCTATCTTTCCATCTGTCTCAAAATACTCTTGTTTTTCAACATTTCAAAAATCCATCGCACAAAAACTGTGCGTATTGCGCTTCGCGTTATCCTTCCCTCCTCGTTCACGGTGCATTCGATTTGTGCGTGACGTTGCGGCATCGCCCGAAATACCGTGTCCATCCGGTGACAAACTTACGAACGCAGCCAATCCCAAGTCCCCGTTTGGGGACAGTCGTTGCCAGTGGAGGAATCGCCCCAGAAAACGCACTCGATGCCCTGCTAGACGAACTGCAAACTTTTGCTAAACCGCCAAACGGTGTTAACGAGGTAAAGGAACGCTGCGTTACATTTGATTGATTTATGCGGTACTGTGCTTTTTTTTTTTTTGAACAATTGTTATCCTAATTGGACTATTAAGTTTATAGATTTTGTATTAATTTCAAATTGCAGCTGTTTTATGCAAACTTGTATCTTCTTCAAAAACCATATTGTTATGGTGTTCATTGAGTTCTTTATGTGATTATCTTTGTGTTTATTCAATTTTATTATCTTATACTATATAAATGTTTCATATTATTTATTATTTTCATGTGTTTTCGTATTTATTATACCTTCGCAAAAACATTTTTCAAACCATTCTATGCGTGCATTATTTTTATTGGACATTAGCACCGCCCGGACGACTCCACGTCAGACGACAGTTCGCAAACCCTGCAAAACAGCATCACAACAAAGATCTCTCAGTCGCAGCTGTACCCCTCCGAGCCCGTTTCCTCAAACGTCGGCCTCCGGCGGCTTCATTCGTATCCGAGCGGTTCGGATACGGACACGAGTCCACCGCAGCCGACCCGTCCGACAACCGGCAAACCCCCGGTCCCGGAACGGAACGCCGAGCTACTCTCAAAGGTCAACAACAAGCGAGTGCCCCCGCCGCCGCCACCACGCACCAGTTCCCGCAGTCCGCTGGCCAGTCCCACTAGCCCACATGTGCCACAGCATCACCGTGGCCAACAGCCGGTCGTAACGCTTTCCGACTGCGAACAACAGCAGCGCACGTCCGAAGGTACCGACTCCGGCAGCGAATCGGTCTGCTCGGACAACTCCCAGCGTCAGCTGGCGTTAGAACTTCGCCACCAGGAGCTGCTGAAGAAGCAACGCCAGCTGCAAGAACAGTACCAGCGGTTGCAGCAGATGAGCAAAAATGCGGTGCCTCTCGCGCCGACCACGATGAATCACGATATCAAGAAGACGGGCAGCGAGTCGAACCTGCCGCTCAAGATGGGCTACAACATGACTGTCAGTGGCTCGATGAAGAATCTCTGCGGCGGTGTGGTACTGACGCCACCATGCCACCATTCGACTCCTCCATGGTAGGGACAAACAATGCCGACCATCAGGAGGACAACGATAGCACGGCGGTGGGACCGAACGCAATGGACGGTGTTGTCGGGGCAAATGGAAACACTGGGTCCTTGCCGTCATCACATCTAACTAAAACCACCAACAAAGTCTACGAAACAGATATACTGTAAAAAGAAATCCTTCAACTTCATGCACCCTTTGCTTTGCCGCTCCTACCCCGTATGCTACCGATGTTCATTCCAAACAGAAACCTCCAAAACGCTATACTCGAGACGTGACGAAATATTGCACGAAATATTTCATGTCGACATTACCTTGATGATTGATTGTATTATTTATTATGGTAGTTCAAAGATGTTGTTACTATTTTGTTGAGTTTTGTTTGTTTATTATTCATAAACTTAAATCTTACACATTTAAATCTCATAATGATTTAGTCGCTAATTAGAAACACCAACCAGCTATGTTGGAAATCTTCTCACTCTGTTGCACTTCTGTTAACCATTTATTTTCATTTTTACCTCTACACCGTTACTAGAAGCAATGTATTACGGCGTCTATCAAATAACATTATCTAACTATCTCCCAGAACCAGAAGGATTAAATATCAGCTGCTCACTACTTGCATCACATGTGCGCATACATCCTAATGAATTGTGAATGAACTGTGCCCTGGATGCAGCAAATGCACACTAAAAGCACATTTGTATCACCGTTTGATGTTTGCACAAGCCGAAATCAGCGAGAACGAATGGGCAAACCTATAGTAGACATTCCGATTGCTCACCCAAGCTAACCCACAATTCAACCATTTCTGACACATGATAGTGTGCTTATCAAACTCAGTAGTTATCATAAAAAACGCAAATAGCAAACTTATAACAAAAAAAAACCTAACCTGATTGTAATCGACCGATCGGCTGTCCGAACAACGCTATAAACCCCCCAAAAACCAGACAACAGCGATAGCCTAACCGCAACGTTTAGCACTAATGGCAGTGTTTTAGAGCACTAGCAAAACGGAACTACCCCAAAAGGCGCACCCCACTGTTGCCCTGATCCTGATATATCGTGTCGGATGTATCGTTTATAGGAGGACAGGATAGAGGAAGGGCAAGGAAAGGGCGGGAAATTAAACAAAATAGTACACGTTCATCACAACGCAACGGTACACGATTTCGTATAGGTGCACCGAAACGCACCAACAAACAAAAAATAAGTCGAAATTATTCAAATGGCGCACTTTATCACGATAATAATGCAAAATACCAAGAAAATGTGTGTGTATGATGTGTTTGATTAAAAAAAAACGATTGCGTAGCTCCGCAGTGGAAGCGTGCGTGCTATCAAATACCCAGTGATAGGAGCAACCTGTTCTGTTGTAGGATGGAATTATTTGTTAAAAATCACGGTTTTTTTTCCCTTTTTTGCAATTCAAACGTGTAGGAATAGTAGATTTCCGAACCGTGGAGCAAATGCCAGGAAACATTTTGCTCCCGTACTACTTGCCTCCGATACTACGTTGCTGATGTGGTTGGGGCTCTGTCACAAGAGACCCACGCACTTTCCAATGCCAATGCGGGAACGGGAAAGAAACCGAAAGAAACCCTAATACAAGCGCTATATGCCTAAACGTCACTTACGCAAGCCCGAACGTGAAGAAACTATTTTAATGAGTAGTAGCACTCACGGTGTACGTCACGCTATATAATTCGTTGATGCAACAAACATGTTTTGTTTAGGTAAGAAAATGGCTGTTCGAAATGTTCAATCATTATCTTCATCACCGTTGCACGATGCGAGCAGGGCATTGATACCTTAAAATATACCTTATCAAAATCACCCATTACGGAATACAGTACGTGAAAATCGCACGAGGTTGTGCATGAATGTTGATTAGGTTTATAGAGTGTAAGCTTCCCATTCGATAGCTGTTCGTGATCCAAACCACCATGCACGCATGCCAATGTGTCCTTTTTTAAATAGTCACCATCCTCCTCCAGGAACATTGTGTCGCAAACACCATGGCACAGGTTAATATTAAAGTTGTTAATAGCAATGCAAATAAGGCAAACAAAAGGAGCACTTAATACACACACACGCCCATATACACGGCACAGCATCGATACCGTTTTTAAGTTAATCCTCAAGGTGTTCCCCGGTGGAAGAAAGAAAAGAGAGAGAAAGAGAGAGAGCGATAAGAGAGAGAGAGAGCGATAAGAGAGAACAGACAAACAGACAGACAAAGGATAGTCGGTTGAAGTAGGAACTAGTAAAAGGACGTGTGAGGATTCGGATTTAATTTTAACATACCATATTATAATATTCGCCATCCCACGTTCACTAGGAGCAGACCACTTAAATGCGATAGTGAGTGCCAAGAATATAACCCTAGCCAAAAAAAAAAGGTGTTTGAAAACGATAGATAACGATAACCAACGATTCAGTGAGTATCGCATTGATTTGGCAAAATGGTTGATAGCTGTAGAGCTATTGTTTGCTGAGCAAAAATGTGTTGTTTCAATTATTCTTGAATCGTTTCACTTAGCTTTTGTACAACAAATCAAACGTGAACTGCACGCATGGGCAAGGGAAGCAGAAGCAAACGAACGCGCCCGTCGGCAGTGTGTTGAACGAATAATTGGAATGATCGCTTATCACTAAAAATTTGCTAACTACACACCGATATACTGACATCCACGCTACTAACGTGAGCACGCGTGGGCAAAACAATTCTCATCACGGAAAGTGCATACGAATCAAAAGCAGTAGCATTCACTAAAAATGCACACGGTTACATTACGAGTGAATGGAAATAGCACACAACACTGCAAATGCGATTAGCTAGTCGACTATGAAACACACGTACTACTCACACAACACTAAAAAAAATACACAAACATACACTCACTCACAAGCATACACGTACGTTTGTGTCATTGCATCATTGTGTCAGTATGCAATATAGAATGTTGGATTTTTTCTACGAGAGAAACATTATAGACTTATTATCCATTTTTTATTATAAAATAATAAAGGATCTTCCACATAAAATTTAAGAGAGTTTTCGTACAATTCCTTCGGCCCCTTGTTGACACCAAAGCTCAAATTTCAATGTCGTATCGAACTTCGAAAGAAAAATTTGGGATAAATTACTCATAAAATGCTGTTATTTACGCTCTTTTCTCCACACCAGACAAGGAAGTTAAGTGGTTATCAGGATTTTTTCAAATGTTCCTAACGTTTCAAGCATTATTCTAGAGTGGCAACACACTTTAACAAATTTCGTTACACAATCGAAATACAGTTGCGGCCGTGTTTAATAATCACGGATAATCGGCTCCCTCATCAACCAGACCACGAATAGTCGACGTTTCACTGTAAAACAAGCTGCCATGTTTATGTTTTTTTCTACAATGCTTTGTTTACGTCTTTCTCAATTCTCGACCAAGTGAACCGCACGTTTCGATTTTGCAAATAATATTTGGAATTGCATAAGAATATTTAATAATCGGTGTCTTCTATCGCATTGATTATATAAAATAGATATTAAACATAGCAGCATTCGCTCAAGATGAGTGCAAAACAACCTCCAAAAATCTTACAGAAAGCTCGACCAGCGGAAGATTCATCAACCGCAGCAACTCCGAGAAGAACTCCAACGATATTAACAAGTGCGAATCCACAGAATCCTACAACCTCCAAGGGATCTGCTGACTCTCGGTATGGTTCTATGCCAAAGTCAGTTCCAACAGGAACCGCCCCGGATCCGTATAGTTACACACCGATGAATGGGTCGCTAGTGTTGCTGAAGAATCACAATGCAATCAATTATCGGACACTGGATTTTCTACACGAAACTAACCAAGATTACGTAGTCATCGGAACGATTGGCATGCCTGGTGTTGGTAAATCAACAGTGTTAAACCTGCTTAATACAAATCTCTATTCACTGGATCAAACCGAGAACAAGTCAGAGGAGATATTCCCTGTACACAGCTTAATTAATATATCCGGTGAAAATGAAGGTAAGGTTACACAATGCCAATGGATAAATATCGAATAGCTCCCTTATAATATACATTTACTCTACAGTTAGAATGCATATCACCAAAGATCGGCTGATCTTACTGGACAGCTCAGAGCCCGTGTTTGCACATACAAGGAAAGATTTTATTCAGCACGAACAGGACGAGTTGAGGAAAATGATGATTCTTCTACGGGTGTGCCATGTCATTTTCATCGTCCAAGAAGAGTATTACAACATCCGCTTGATGCGCACACTAATGTGGGCGGAAATGATGGCACAAGTTCGCTCGCCGGTTCCCACCAAGCTTGTGTTCATCAGGAACAAAGTTCTTCCCCTTAGTATAACGGACGATTCCCGAGAACGAATGTTTAAGTTATACAAACAAATCTTCCAAAATACAACATCCTTTTCTATTACCAACACCTGCTTTACCGGAGGTTCAGGTGCACCAGAGGAAATCTTCAACTACATTGAATTTCCCATGATAGAAAAAGGTTTGTTGTTTCAATATAGCTAAAAAGCAAAGCAGACAAAAGCCAGCAAATAATTATCTTCATTTTTATCTTTGTCATAGGTGCCGATGCAAAGCCGTTAGCAGAACATTTGAAAGAAACTATTCTTTCGCTGAGAATGATAGTTTACGCTGTAAGGGACGGTATGAAGGCGCGCAACTGTACCGAAAAGGCATGGGGACATGCGTTGGTAAAGCTTATCGATTGTCCGGAAAGTAATTTCTTCTTAGATAAATATGAAAAATTGAAGGAAAAGTACAATCTTCACAATCATGTAAAGATTGTGGAACATTCGTACCGCGATTCGTCAGGGTTACATTTCGTTGAATAAAATGTGATTATATTGTTTTAAACCCACAAATTCGTTCGCAAATTTCATAGTGTGATTCCAAGAATATTTCAAAATTATTAGAACGTGCTTATTATTATTCACCAAAACATATAGTTATGTGTTTATACACCCATCGTCACATACAACAAGAATTGCCCTTGAAAGTAGCATACTTTTTTCCCTGGGCAACACAACCTAACATTTCTTATCCAATGTTTGACATATTTTCCTACCTACAATGTTTTGATCACATGGATAATTTATTTTGTTTATGTTTCTATGGTAAAATATTCGAAGTAATATTTTATATCGGTAATGTAAAAAATTTAACCTACATTTTAAAAAAATCTATTCCTCACTTCGTACTTTTATAAACATATATTAATCTTTGTGTCATTGGCTGCTAACTGAAAATGTCCACGGAGCATCCCACAGTGTGTCTGTGGTCAAATAAAAAAACAAACCCCAAAGCATCCTTAACATGACGGCAAAACATTTTCCTAGGTAACGCACGCTTCACGTACATAAGGTACGTAGTTTTCGCTGTTGTATTTCGGTCGATAATAGACATCTCGAGTGCGTGCTGTAAAGTGGCTGGGAACTGCATGTGTGTAACAAAAAATGGCACAGCAACATCCACAACCTGCAACCGGTGGCGGTGTTCAGACGGCCACCTGCACCACCAACGCGAAAAAGTCACTTTACAGCCAAGTGATGCTGTCGGCGTTCGGTATGGAGGGCTTCCTGAAGCAGGCCGAGCGTCTCAGTGCGGCCGTGCCCTCCATATCATCGAGTGACGATGAGCAGCAACAGTATTCCGGTTCGTCGGATGATTCCGAGGACTTTGGCAGCAAGTTTGTACACCAAGCCGCAGCCCGGTCCAGTAAGTAAACAGTGTTTTTCGCGCCATCCGTAACATGAGAAAAGCATTATTCGTTGTCCCTCATTCGTTACAGATAGGGAACGTATGTTCGATTTCAGTACTGTCGGTTCCGAGCGAATGTGGTTGAAAAATTTACTGCTCTCTGAGACGGAAACCGAAAGTGACATCTCGGACGTGGAAGAATACATCCAACAGATGCTAAAAGATCATTTGAGGGAAAAAAGGATTCGAGAAAAGTACAATGATTCTCCCCACGTAAGTATAAACAAATTATGGTACGGTGTTCGGAATGATGCGTTAATTGTTTTATTCTGCGCTTGTTGAGTACATTGCCGTCAGTGACTGAAGTTTTGTTTCCCTTCTCGTAGAATTCTCAATATGGCTATTACGGCGCCGGTCTATTGTCCGACAGTGATCTCTTCCCCGATCATCGCCGTTCCGTGGCAGGCAAACGAAAGTGTAAGATCGATCACGCTACCGGGAAAACGAAGGGTGTGAGGAAAAAGTTAAAGCACGGCAAAAAGCGTGCCGATAACCTGGAAGGAATCATCTCTGCCGACGGCAGTAGCTCCTCGACCAGAGGTCCAATGTTTGGAGACAAAAAGAGCCAAAAGCTGCTTTACATGCAGCGATCTGGTGGCCGTTCGTTAGCAGCGCCCGGAACGGAAGATGGTACTGGCGATGGGCATGAACTTTCCGCAGATCCGGACGGCACAATAGCAGGAGGAAAACGTGGACGCAAAATGCGCCTCAAAACTCCGGAAGTGATGAACATCCGGCGGCGTAAGATGTGGCAATTGATGGCGAAAAAAGAAGTTGGCAAACTGCAAAGGGCGAAGGCAAACAATCATAAGGACACAATTACCAACTGTCGACGCGTGGCCGTGCTTTGCATGCGTGTTGCACGCCAGAAAGCGATGCAATCGCAGAAGCTTATGAAGGACACGGTTTGGCGGGCGAAACGGCTTACGCGCGAAATGCAGGTCTACTGGAAGCGGTACGACAAGGTGGAGCGCGAAACTAAACGCCGCATGGAACGGGAAGCCGAAGAGCAACGAAAGATCGATGTGGAAATCGTCGAAGCGAAGCGGCAGCAGCGGAAGCTGAACTTTCTTATCACCCAGACGGAACTGTACGCACATTTCATGTCGCGTAAGCTGGGCAACGTGTCGGCGGAAGAGCAACTTAAAATTCTCTCCCAGCTGGACGAAGAAAGCAATCCAAGGCTGGCTGCGATCGATAACTATGATTGCGAGCGTATGAAGCAATTGGCACAGAAGAATGCGACCGAAGCGTTTCGAAATGAGCGGGCGCGCACCGATCAGTTTGATGTCATTCACCAATCGGATGTGAAGAAGACGACAGCAGCACCGGCACCAGCATCGAAAGAATCACCCCCGGTTGCGTTGGAAGAGTTGAAAGTTTCCCCCTCCACGGTTCCTAACTTGACCGAGCAACCAAACGGTGGCATTGCAGAGCTACCGCAACCGTCAATGTTCCGTGGTCGTCTGAAAGGCTACCAGCTGAAGGGTGTCGCTTGGCTTGCGAACCTATATGATCAGGGCATCAGCGGCATACTGGCGGACGAGATGGGTCTTGGCAAAACGGTCCAATCGATCGCATTCCTCTGCCACATCGCCGAGCATTACGGTGTGTGGGGCCCGTTTCTGGTGATCTCGCCCGCCTCTACGCTGCACAACTGGCAGCAGGAGATGGAACGCTTCGTGCCGGAGTTCAATGTCGTCCCGTACTGGGGCTCGCCGAATGAGCGCAAAATTTTGCGCCAATTCTGGGAACAAAAGCATCTGCACACGAAAGACGCCAGCTTTCACGTGGTTATCACTAGCTACCAGCTGGTAGTGACGGACTACAAGTACTTCAATCGCATCAAGTGGCAGTACATGGTGCTGGACGAGGCGCAAGCAATCAAAAGCTCGAACTCGATGCGCTGGAAGCTGCTGCTAGGGTTCAATTGCCGCAATCGGCTACTGCTGAGCGGTACACCGATACAGAACAGCATGGCTGAGCTGTGGGCATTGCTGCACTTCATCATGCCGACGCTGTTCGATTCGCACGAAGAGTTTAACGAGTGGTTCTCGAAGGACATCGAAAGCCATGCGGAGAATAAAACGGGTATTGACGAGAGTAAGTATCGGGTGGACAAGAAAGGAAAAAGGTAGCTTCGTAAGGTAGAAAATTCTTAAATTTGGAACACATCGCTTGGTGGTATTCTTTAGATTGTTCGGAGTTAGAATGTAATTAAACCCAGTGCCCTATAGAGTTCGTGTGTTTGTTTTTAAAGAAATTTATTTATGTTATTGACGTCGACCGTCTCCCTAGCGATTACTAGCGAGGAATGACAAGCCAGCTATGGTGTTAAAAAATCAGTCTAGTAAGCTGGTAAATCGGCAGGCATGACGTTACGCCAAAGACGAAGAAGATGTCGCTCTCAGATTACAGCCGAGGACATAGCGTTTTTTTATTTAAGTTAATTGCGTTTACTTATTATGTTTTCAACACTATTTGTGATAAAATCCATCATTTTACGATGTTTAGCAAATGTTCTAAAGTTTACGTCATATTTCTAGACACAGAAGCGAAACATTCTTTTAATATGGCTCCACATCCATAGCATTAACAATGGCTTGCAGTAATGCACCGTTCTTTAATACCGTTTTTACTTTAATTTTAGAACAAATCTCCCGGCTACACATGATCTTGAAGCCGTTCATGTTACGGCGCATCAAGAAGGACGTAGAAAACGAGCTATCGGATAAGATAGAAATTATGGTGTACTGCCCGCTGACGACGCGTCAGAAGCTTCTGTACGTTGCCCTGAAGAAGGAGATTTGTATAGAGGACCTGCTACACCTGACATCCGTTGGGGGTGGCGGTAGTGGTGGAGGCGATGGTCAGTCATCTCTCGATCGAAACTTCACCTCGAACCTGATGAATCTGGTGATGCAGTTTCGAAAGGTTTGCAACCATCCGGAGTTATTCGAGCGACGGGATGTACGCAGTCCCTTCTGCATGAAGTGGAGCTACGAGCTGGCAGAGCGACCTATCTTTCGCAGGCAGCTGCTGCTAGATTACACTGTGCCGAGTAAGCGTCACTGGTTGCATAACCGGTACTACGTATTCAACGCGTATCTAGTACAGAGACGCTTGATGGACGAACCGGGCGGTCAACAAGTACCTGAGAAGGAAATTAAATTAAAACAGTCGAAGAAGTTCGCTAGCGCACGATCGAACGGCAACAACGTGCATTATGATGATTGGTGTACAGGGTTCAGCTGTGCTCGGTTGGCAGGAGGCTTGTCGCCGAAACAGGTAGAACAGATTGCACGAAGAAATGTCTTCTGGTTCATGTAAGTTTTCACTCGTTTACATTTCCATCGAATCCTTTTATCCGCTAAGATTCACGAGACATTTCTGTTGGTTTAGGATTCAACTGATTGAAGAATGGATGCACTGGATGGCTGTGCTGCACTTTCATTGGGTTTGGCGTGATAGATCGAGCGATGTGCGGATGGACGCACGATACATGCTGCTTGAACCATCCGCTGAACGTTGGACGTTAGGTTGTTTCCCCTGGAACACCATGGAGCGGTTACTGTTCACGAGCATCATCTCCTTAGCTTCCGTTCCTGTATATACCCATGTCGACCATGCACTGCATGTCATGGCCGAAACGTTGGATCATCGCATTATGCGCAGTCGTAAGCAACAAATTCCCGGACAGCCGCTAACGTTACTACCAGAAATCTCACCAACTGCCAGCCGGAAAGCGGTACGGATGCGACACTGTGAACCGACAGCAATGCCCAAATTTCTCTGCCGACAATACACCAAAGTGCTCAACACGTCTGGCTGCACTGGGCCATCGATGCGAGGAACATCCAGTAACCGGTCGTTCTGCACCGCACGATGGAGTTATAATGAGGTTACACTATCAGCGGAAACGCGACTAAAGCAGCATGTGCATGCGTCCTATCCCCCGCACGGATGGTCCAACATTATCATTCCCGACAAGCAGACGCTCGTGTCCGATGCAGGCAAATTGGCTGTGTTAGATTCGTTACTGGCTCGGCTCAAAGAACAAGGTCACCGTGTGCTAATCTACTCGCAGATGACAAAGATGATTGACTTGTTAGAGGTACTTGCGGAATTACGAGAGAATTATCTACTTCATAAACCTATACAATGAATATTACTCACACATTAAACATTCATACGGTTCATCCGCAGGAATATATGTGGCATCGGAAGCATCGGTACATGCGGTTAGATGGATCGAGTAAAATTTCAGAACGACGAGACATGGTGGCTGATTTTCAAAACCGTGCGGACATTTTTGTGTTTCTACTTTCTACACGTGCCGGTGGTTTGGGCATCAATCTAACTGCTGCTGATACAGTGCGTATTAAGAAAAGCAACATCCGGTGACAATGATAAAGTCAACGCCATGATTCGATAACCTTCGCCCTTTTGCTACTGTTTACTTTTAGGTAATATTCTATGATTCCGATTGGAATCCGACGGTTGATCAGCAGGCAATGGATCGTGCGCATCGGCTCGGTCAGACAAAGCAGGTCACAGTGTATCGGCTCATCTGTAAGGGTACAATCGAGGAAAGGATACTGCAACGAGCGCGAGAGAAAAGTGAGGTAAGTCGCATACGGAACCATTATCGTTTACTAAATAACAAAATAGATTTACTAAAGATTTGATTATGATCATGCTAGTAGTAAGGGCTTTGCCTGCTTGTCTTTACGATTGGAACAAAACAAAGCAAATAAATTTGAATTTCACTCAACACCAAGGTTCAATTGAATAACGTAAAAAATAACATTTTTGTTTAGTAAGGAAGCCTTATGAAACATAATCTTGGGATCACTGTTACTGAACATTTTTTCACAATTTCTTATACTCCTTCATTAGATACAACGGATGGTTATCAACGGCGATAACTTCAAACCTGACACGCTCAAACCCAAAGAAGTGGTGTCTCTTTTGCTTGACGACGAAGAAATCGAGCTTAAATGTTAGTTTCATAATTAAGCTTAGATAAATAGTTTATAAATTTGATTTCATAAAATATCTTATTTTCACCGAACATGTAGATCGCCAAAAAACCGAGGAGCGTCGCCTAATGGAGGATCCATCAGGGAAAATGGCAAAAGATCGCGATCGCAAGCAGAAACAATCGACAGCCGATCGTCACGGAAAAGAGACACCCGGTGGTAGTAAGGATCGAAAACGTATTTCCGAACTGGGTGCGAGTGTTTCGTTCGATGAGACGGGTGTCGGTTATGGTGATTCCGCTGCCCCAAGCCCGGCCCAAAGTGAGCGTTCGTACTTGAGCGATAACATGGGCAAACCCTTGGATGCCCTGGACGATTCCAGCAATGAAGGTAAAAAAGATCAGCGCTCGATCGCCTTAATTTATGTTGCTAAATATAATCTATACGTCCCACAGCTTCATCCATGTCGTTTGACGCAATACGTGAACGGCATAGTAAGGCAAGGCCAGTAACACGAGGCTCCAGCAAACGCGGAAGGCCTCGTGGGTCAAGGAGAGGTGGAGCGGCTGGTTCCGGCAGCTCTAGACCACTGCCAGTTGATCAACAATCGGTAACAGACACAGGTATCGTGCTTTTTTGTGGCAAAATCATATAATGTAAAGGTGAAACACGAGGCATATTTCGCCTGAAATGTTCGAACTGAAATAACAAAACCTGTACTATTCAGTCTAACATAGATCTAGCCTTCTGCAATCAACCGTTCAACCGTTTATTTGCCGATCTTATCTCGTCAATACCGGTGTTTAATATCTTCCCAATTGTACGGGAGAACATACAATTGGAAGACCGAAGATTGTAGTTCCAACGTAGAAGAAAGATATTTTAGAGTTCACTTTCATTTTCTGTGTTGTATTTATACTAAACACAAACTATGTGGCGTTATTTCTCTTTCCATGAACTACCACTCAGACGGCAACACGTCAACAGCTTTATCGCCTGCAGTACCGTTAGCCGCTCCGGCAAGTACCACCATGCCACAGGTGAGGCGTGGTCCGGGGAGGCCACGTCTAAAAACAAACGGTCCCAGCAATCAGGGCACACGAAGTGCACACGTTCGCCAAACGATACGGATACGAAAACCTATCGGTCCACTCGTTGTACCCCTAGGTGGCCAATCGGCGGCACCTACCGGAGGGAATCGGTTAGCTGCAACCACTATGCCCAGAGCTGGGCATCAGACTCCGTCCACTGGTTCCTCGTTCAACTTTCATCCAACCTCCTCACAAGCATTTTCCAGTACGTCGTCACCCGGAAGTCTCGCACACAAAACGTCGATCGTGCGAGCGGCTGGCACTATCCTATCAAGAGAAGCCACACAAATCGGTGCCTCGGATGATGATCCACAAGGCCGACCGCACACGATACCACCGATGGATGATGATAGCGGTACGGAATAAACGACAATGTTGTTTCACACATTGTCTTTCATGATCTGTACAATCGCAACCCATGTGTAAAAAAGCTACTGCAAAAAATTGTTTTATAATTCAAATAGAGCGCAATTTTAATTCGTTAGTGTTACATGATTGGTAATATTTGGTAATATGTTGCAAATTTAAACAGAAATGTATTGAGAAACTTTTCCCACGGAAACTACACGAGATATATTAACGTGATAGTCCACCTTATGGTTTAAGGTGTACTATCACATAACTAACATTGTTGTAAAGGCTCCTACAACAGCGTCTATATTAACGAGTTATATCCAGACTACGCCAGACGATAGGCATCGTCCCAATTATTTTATCATGTTATCGACATTAGAATCCGATTTCTCAACTAGACTAGTGGAAATTTGTAGGAATGCTATTCTTATTTGGTTATGAAGGCGATATTGTTTCTACCTATGAAATCAGTTATTGATTTTAATTATATTTGCACTGAACTGTGCATTGTTAGACTATCCTGTTTTTGAAATTTCAACCGACAAAATTTGGACGTAAACGTGCGCTCGGTTTGCTATTTTCAATAGTATTTTCTGTTTCTTCTTCAATCACATAAATAAAATAAGTGTTGCAAAACTTAAATGCAATCCCTATTTATTTCAGATTAAAA
>JXXB01033267.1:0-14841 GCA_000956275.1 Anopheles koliensis | reverse complement strand
TAGAGGAAAACCGCCCGTTGATAAGGTTTTTAGTTGATGCGAAACAAAAGACAAAAAAATACCCTACCCGTAACGCCGCAGTTCGGCTGTAAAGACACCTTTTTGCCACGAGGAGATAACGTGTGCCGTTCACGAGGGCAAGCGGCGGTTGTTGATTGCTCTTATTTCTTGTTTATGATTTTTATTTATTTTTCTCCTATTTGTAAGCAACCACGCGCCGAAGTGTAGTGCGGATTGCCAACCGGCAGGCGCACGTTCATGACAAAAGCCATCAAACTAACCACGGGCATTTTGTGGTGCCCTTTTTTTGCTTTCTCCTCTACAGAACCTGGTGCGGTACGTGTTCCAGAACCAGCACAAGCTCATCCAGCAGCTGCTCGTCCAGGGCGGTCCGGTGCGCGCATGCAGCGGCCACGGGGGCACCCAGCAGCAGGCCCAGCTGCGCGTCGAGGAGGACGATAACTTCCCGAAGATAACGGAGGTGCCGCCGCTGGCCGCCCCGTTCCCGATGAAGCTCGAGCACGCGGCGGACGTGGGAGAACAATTTAAGGTACGCGCAAGCACACCGGCGCCTTGCATCAGCGAAACGCCACCACCGGTTCGATTGCGTCGCACGCGATCTGGGCGATCCCGATTCGCGGTTGGCCTCCTCCCCTCGGAGGCCAACCGAAACAGGTCAATGAAATGCACCTATCGCACACGGCGACTAATGCAAATCGTGCCGACGGTTGTGCTTAACCGGAGTCGGCACCGTGAACTTGACCCCGACTCGGCGGCGACTGACCCCGTTCGGGTAAATGTCTCCGAGGCGTTTCACGGTGGCCGATTTTTAAAAGTTCCCAGAAGTCAAACCACCATTAAAGATAGAGTTTGTTTTAAGCTCGTAACAGTTGGTAGGAGAAAATAATAGGAAATGTAATCGTTTGATTATGGGCCGGCAAAACACGTTCTGTTACGTTTGTTTGGTTAGAAATGAATGTATTTATCCTAATACCCGGTTTCTCTTCTTACCCCTCCAACGCAGTATTCCGATCTCAGCGTTCGTCTGGCGGCGCCCCACCAGCTCAACCCGAAACCGGACGTAGATGATCTGGCGTTCGGCAAGTATTTCACCGACCACATGCTGAAGGTGTCCTACCATCGCCGGCTCGGCGGCTGGCAGAAGCCCGAAATCACCCCGATGGAAAACTTGAACCTACACCCGGCGGCGAAGGTGTTCCACTACGCGATCGAGGTAGGGTTAGCGCCAGGAGGAGGCGATGGGCATGAAAATTAAGTTTTTTTTTTCGTTTTTCTTTTTTTTAGCTGTTCGAAGGCATGAAGGCGTACCGTGGCTA
The DNA here is from genome assembly GCA_000956275.1 of Anopheles koliensis. NCBI lineage: Eukaryota > Metazoa > Arthropoda > Insecta > Diptera > Culicidae > Anopheles > Anopheles koliensis. The sequence goes on along the minus strand of JXXB01033267.1, from coordinate 13,504 downwards.
CGATGGCAAGATTCGGTTCTTCCGGCCCGAAATGAACATGGCGCGCATGAACGTGACCGCCTACCGATCCGGGCTGCCCACGTTCGAGAGCGAGGAGCTTATCAAAGCCATGGCCCGGCTGGTCATGATCGACTCGGAGTGGGTCCCGCACACCGAATCGGCCAGTCTCTACATCCGCCCGACGCTTATCGGCATTGAGGTAAGTGCCTGTCGGCCCGGTGCCTAAATCGTGCGTTAATGCGATTCCGTTCCCTTCCCCGGCAGCCCACGCTAGGCGTTGCGTCGTCCGACTCGGCCCTGCTCTATACGATCCTGTCACCGGTCGGGCCGTACTTCAAGCCCGGCGCGAACGGGCTGAAGCTGTACGCGGAACCGAAGTATACGCGTGCCTGGCCGGGCGGTGTCGGCGACCGGAAGGTGGGCTCCAACTACGGACCGACGATCCACGTGCAGCAGGAGGCATTGCGGCACGGTTGCCATCAAGTGCTGTGGCTGTACGGCGACGATCACCAGCTCACCGAGGTCGGCGTTATGAACATTTTCATGCTGTACATCAAGGAAAACGGAGGTATGTTGCACCACGTGCGAGCGACCACGGCAAGAGCGATTTTTCTCAAACTTTCCACGCGATTTCCTAACAGAGCGCGAGTTGATTACGCCACCGCTGAACGGGCTCATCCTGCCCGGCATCACACGCGACTCCATCATTCGCCTGTCCCACCAGTGGGGTGAGTTTTCCGTGCGCGAGCAGAAGTTCACCATGGCGGAGGTGAAGAAACTGTCGCAGCAGGGTCGGGTATGTATTCGCCGCTTCGATGACTAGTGCCGTGTGCTTCATTGCTGTTTTCCTCACGGTTTTTTTTTCCACACCCGTAGCTTCTGGAAATGTTCGGCGCTGGTACGGCGGCCGTCATTAGCCCCATCGAGCGGATCGCATACATGGGCGAAGACATCTACGTGCCCACCGAAAGCCACGAAAACCCTCTGTTCCGGCGGTTATACAACACGCTCACCGACATCCAGTACGGCAAGCTAGAGCACCCGTGGGCGTACGTGATAGACTGAGCACACCTTCCGGCTGGATTGCCTGGGTTTATTGCTTGGAACTCGGCGTCTTCAAATAGTTGTAAAGCGGTGACCTCATTTATCTTCTCCCTCCTGCCTTCCCACTGGTCCTTCCTCTTCGTTTGATGCATATGGTACGGAGCGACCAGATGCGTCGTGTTCCTGTCGCAACGCTCATCCGCTTATATATTCTGATCACCGCTTCACTCTAACTATCCTCTCTGTACATATATACTTTTTTGTTATAGATTTAACTGATGATTCTCTCACGTAAAAATATAGGGCATAGATTTTCCTCCCTTTCTTCCTCCACCACGTTCCATCATCAGCATTCCAGAGTCCCGCAACTCCAAGCTCTACCAACTCCTCACAGACACACAACGACACATACAGACATTCTCTATAATCCTCTGCTGTGTTGCGGATCTTCCTGTGGTTGTGTTGTTTTTTTTCACGCCTGCAAAAAATACTTGTGATATCAACGCGTGAAAGAGCTTCTCCCCTTCACCGATTTCTACTAAACACTGTTGAGAGGTTAGTCACTTAGAGTAGCGCTACCCAGTAAACATATCCACTATATGTGCGCGAACCCGAGCAAGCGGGGCGAAGGAAACACTTTCCTTCTTCGACCCTGTTCGCCGTTCGTCCAAAGTGGGCGCGAATGTTCGCACATTCGAAGCAAAGGAAGCTATTTCTCCTTTGCATTTGGAACGTCTGCATTTACTAGACTGTAAGCTAAAATTCTATTACTACAAATTTTAAAACATTCTGCGCATCTGCGCCTACAGTTCAGAATAGCGCAACTTGGCATCACTTTAGGCAAGTTGTTTGGTTTAAAAAGCAAAAGAAAAACACTGTAGAGAATTTAAAATTTTGCCATTTAATGTCGGGTTGGCTGTGCTTCCTATAAGAGAGCAGGTAAAAAACAAACGTCGTAAAATAGCCACTTCAGCGATAACCCTTGCACTCATCTCCAAACACATTCTTACATATACCTTCTCCGGGTAGTTGCGGTAAACGCGTGCAGGCTTATTTATGAGTGAATGCAATGCATGCAGAACGTTTATTTCTTCTCCTGCGCCATAAACACGTAGTATAGGACCATCTCCCCCTTTTCCTGCCATAGCCTGCACCGATATGAATTTTTATCTTGTGATAGGGCCTTGCTTAGGTATTTGTAAACTGTTAGGGTCTTTTTTTTGTTTATACCTTGTTTCTCTTTACACCCGTAGGCTTAGTAACGTTAATAATAATATTAATAAACAAATTATATTTTCTTAGTTAGAAAATAAATTTGTCGTACAAAGGAAGAAGAAAGTGCATTTCCCCTCGTATAGTTGTCTCTTTGTGTACATATAGGAAACAAAAGAGGCATTAGCTTGCGGATGGCGGCTGGAACATATTGCTCCTAGGTGTATTTTACTGCTCCTCCTGTGCAGTATAGTATATCCTTTTGAGCGGCGCTTTCGGTTGAGAGAAAGTACAGCCGATTCCACCAAAGGCATAAGCATATTCCGTAGGTTTAGCACTAGTGCCTTACAATGAAGTGTCATCAACGACGCCGAATGTAGTGTTTTACAATAGACATGAGACAATAAACGATTTTATATACTTCAAACACGAGCTATCGCTTATAATTAATTCATCCGAATATAAAAGTCGCAATACTTTTGCGCAACGAATGCTTTCCCAAAAACAGCCTCCAAGTTCGCTCCTTTACAAAGTAAACTTTTAGCTACTTTAAAAACTGTTATGTCCAATTGTGACAATGGCTTGTCCTAAAAACGGAGATTATGGGTTGGACTACCTAATGGCAGTCCTTGTTGTAAACGAAGAAGCTCATAATAATGTAACCATATTCTTGAACTAACTCTCCTATCAACCTGACGAAAGCATCAAGATTGAATGATTATTGCTCCTGACAACAACCCAGTACGTTATGGCGTGCATTTTCTCTTCACTGCTCGATCCGACAATTGGAACAAATTACGCTAATAGACGCTGTATCAGCGCGCTGTTCACTTATCAGGTCCTGCCTTCGCTCATCCAAGCTCGGATTTCTGCGTTTTGGCAACTTTGACGGGAACCCCGCGTGTACAGCATGGCCTCCATCAAACATCTGAACTGTCGGAGCAGGTCACTCAAGACAAGACTTCGGGTACAATGGTCATTGATAACACCGTCAGCTCTTCCTCACCTGAGACAATCACCGCATAGTCATTCACAATTTCGTTCAAATTGATCTTCCGGCGATTGATAACACACCATTGCGCTGGAAGAAACGATTCATTCCATTTCAAACTTCAACATGATATAAATTATCTAATCATCGAAGATGATTTTAGGAATCTTCTTCAGACTTCACAGAAGGTATCGTTTGCTCGTGTAATTTCATACGACGCAGTTTTGAGCGATACTATCATTACGATGCTCCTAACGATCGATCCTAATTATTTATTTTATAATTTTACCCAACCCAGGATGCTGAAATTGCGCTCTCAAATTATATTCGAACCGTATCAGCACGGGATCCATCCTCTCCTTCAATCAAGTACGTAATTTTATGTCATTAAAGTAGAGTCTCGATGGAAATTGAATTGGTGGTGAAAATCTGTTAAATAAATCTAATGAACGATTATAGCTAGTTTAAATTGCGTCTGTATAACTTATATAACGAAAAGAATTTAACAAAAGCACCTTTCTACGTTTCTTGTTCTTCAGACCGAAGCTTCAAACATAAAAAAAAATAACACAAACAAAGTTTGGGACAAACTTGTTTCCGTACTTCAACGCTGTAACACCTCATTTTGTTGACTGATTTTATTGATTCAATTTTGAACGGAAAGCTCTGAAATTGTTGGTTGCAAAATCCGTCTGTTGCATCCGTCTACGGTCCGCTTAATGGCGTGGTAAACATTGCGCTCGCATTTTCTGGGCTCGGACCGAACGAAAGAAACATTGAGAATTCGTAAATATGCAAGAAACGAAACAGGCGCATCGCAAAGAGAATGGAAGAATGCGAAATGAGGTTTGAGGTGTTCGGAAATGGAGCCAGAAATTATAAACAAATCTTGATGGAATAAACCTGTAACAGTATTCTAATGGAATACTACTGATAATCTAATAACTGAAGAGTTTTAATTCGTGATTGTAATCGTATAAAAGAGTAAATAAAGTAGTAAAATAGTTTAAAGCTTTTAAATATATTTTTAAAAAACCTAAACATCACGCAATCACCGCAAACGTGCATCTGTCTCCCTCAGCTCGAACCGATTTTTATTTTCCAGCGCACGAAAAATGACCCGATCCCCTGCCGGGTAAACCACGGGCCAGATAATCGATGTCGTACTGTAAGGTAAATTGCCAAAGATAACGACCGGGATGGAAATCTGGCCAGCGCACGGGGTCGGCGAAGGCGGCCCGAAAAAGACGGTGTAGATGTGGTGGTAGCGAGCGGTGCGAGTGAGACGTGCGATTCTCCGTCATCTTCGGGCGTTTCTCGCTAGTGTGCTCTCTAAATGCGGAGCCCGTCATCTTTCTGCAAATATACTCTCTAATGGTTTTCTGTATGACCGGCCCCGGTATCGATGGAGCAGCACACGCAACGCAAGCGTGGTAGTGTACGTGCGTGTACGAAAGTGGTGGTAGTGGTCCCGCGAATGGAGCAGGGTGGTAGGCCTTCGAGTGTGACAGACGTGTTAGTTGCGCTTAGTCTACGTACTGCCCTACGCTGTGATTGCCGCATATGTGGGCAACCTCCCGCGAGTGGAGCTGTTCGTTGCATTGTTTTGTCTTTTGTGTCCGTTGGTGGCACGCGTGGCTTGCATCGATCGTGGTCGAGGCCGCCCTGCAAAGCTTGCCTGTTTACCAACAAACCGACGGAAGTGGCAGGAGTGAGCTCCAGTGATAACAGCTGCATTCTTCCACGCGTTTTAACGAAACTTCACCGATCAAAACACGCTCGTCGATGGTTCGAACGAAACGCTTCGAGCCCCGTCCAACTCCATCAACAACAACAGCACCCGGTCGCAGTATTATAGGCGAAACCTGTGCCGGGCTAGATTGAGCAGGCGCAGCCAGCATTCCCGCAGAAACATCTGCTTGTAAACCGGAGCAGCAGCAGCAGCAGCAGCCGTTGCACCCGAAGAGAAGAGTCTCACCGCCGTTCCCGCGTGTTCTTTGTCCGAGAGAGAAAAGGAAAAAGAAGTGTTGGAGAGAGAGAGAGAGAGAGTGACAGCGCGTCCGGATAATATGTCGCGGCAAGTGGATGATTGCATTAACGGTGACGGCGAACCTAAGGTCCGGCAACTATCGCTGGTCGTTGGCGAGCAGGCGGTGATCGAAGGAGCCACCGAGATACTGAAGGTTATCAGGCCACACTGGTGCCGTGACAACGTGCGATTTAAGGTCAGTAGAGAAGAATCTCGCAACGAACAGCCTTCAACGCGACTCCTTGATCACATCAACGCCTGCTTGGTGGAGTGATCGTGAGCCGCAACCGAAATGCCTGCTTTGACTGCCCAAGAGCGGTTGTGAAATCCTAACCCAACAAATTGCTTTTTTTTTGTTCGAGCCATTGCGAAGGCAGATGAAAATTGTTCGTGCAAACAACCGGCGCAACATCTTGGCTCTCTATCCACATGCTCGAGGTGATGCGGTTTTGTTGCTTACCTTGCGCTGGCACAATGTTAACGACTTGGCGGATATTGGATCGATGAGCACCTTGCTCCCGTTCCGGTACGGTGCAACCGGATGCATTGCTGTAGAAGGGCCTTCGTACCTCGAAATCGTTAAGTCCAGCCAGACGCATTAAAAGGGTATTTTCGGTACCCTTTTGGGCGCCCATGCCCATGCCCATGGCGAAGCGTTATCTTCTGTAGAAAGCCGGTACGCTAGACGTAGCCATAACATGTTAATCTATAGTTCGAAGTTTACAGGACGGTTGGAAGCTCGCACTTCTGCGAGATATTTCAAGGCAGGATTGCCGAAGATGCAGATTTTGAGAGTTGAATTTGAAATATTTTTTCAAGTTTTGACAGATATTATTCTATAACGTGCAAAAAAGAACGGAATTCGGGTTTTTTTTTGTTCAAACTGTTTGTTAAAAAATCATCACATAATCCCCAGATAGAGTGGGACTTGTGTTTTTTGATAATAAGTATACTAATAAGTATAAAATAAGTTCAACATCAAAATACTTTCCTATACGGTATTTTGAGGACCAAATGTACGGTTGAAATTTTCAACTATCAGTACCTGGTTTCAATGACGGAAAAGATGGTCTAGCTTGGCAAAATGTGCAGGAAATCGTCACTTTATTTGAATAATTTATATTCATCATTCAGCGAAGAGCACATCGTTTATCTGGCAGAGCTGGGCTGTACTTCCCACGAGTCGTTAAAATCGCTTATCGCTTTACACCATAACGTGTCTATTAGTCATACGACATGGCACGGTATAGCTTATTCGGATGTTGCAGCAGACCCGCTTATCATCTAGTACACCCGAACGGAGAATTTTCACTGACAAGCCGGTCTTGAAGATGTACAATCATTGAACAACTCCCAGCAAGCGACGTGCTGGTGAATCTTCTCAAACTTCCACACGGAGGCACGTCCGCACGAAATCTCATCCATCATCATCACCTCAAATTATCGTGTCTGGTCAACAATGTAGTGAGAGCAGCCAAGCGTAACAACGATAATGGCGATAATAAAGGCGATAAATTGATGGAGATGGAGTTCTCGTCGTGATCAATTTGATTAAAATGCCCCTCGCTCTACTCGAGACAATCACACTGGTATTGTCGAGAGATAATGCGTCTCCTGGCAAATCCTACAGCTATTATCGAATTTTCTGCTCTTGGTGGTAGTGGCATTATCTTTTCAAATGTCAAATTTATGTTCAATGTCATCGAGATTGTTTCGAAGGTTATATAGCGTAGATATCTTTAGTTATATTTAAAATTAGTGAAATCTCAAACAATTCAGATCAATTGAGACATTTTTTAATAATTTTTTTTCATTGACTGGAATATATTGCGAATGCGGTAGAAGAGGGGAATTCTTGAGCTACATTTTTTTAAAAAGCAATCAAACTCAGGAGACACTGCTAATTTAAACTCTTTTTTTTTCTTATAGCTCTTCACTGATGGTATTACCAATAAACTCGTCGGATGCTTTCATGAACCGAAGGAAGATGATTCTAAGGGAGACAAAGGCGAAAATCAGGACGTTGTGCTGATCCGGGTCTACGGTAACAAGACGGACTTGTTGATCGATCGACGCAAAGAGACGGAAAATATACAGCTGTTGCACCGATATGGCTACGCCCCCGCCCTTTACGCTACCTTCACCAACGGGCTTGCGTACGAGTACGTGCCAGGCGTGACGTTGACTCCATCGACTGTACAGCTGGAGGCGGTATGGCCTCTGGTCGCTCGCCGCATGGCCCAGATGCACAAGGTCCGCCCGGGCGGCCCAGCGGACAGCTACGAACCTGCCTTGCCGGCCAAGATCGATCAGTTTTTGCGGCTCGTTCCGAATCGTTTCACCGACCCGCTGAAGGATGAACGGTAAAGATCCGCGGCAGCGACGAGCGTAACTGGAAGACTCAAATCTAAACCTTTTCCGAATCTCTTCCACGCAGCGTGTGGAACGTGTTCCCCAACGTTGCAGCCTTGCGTGACGAGTTTGAGGAGCTGTACGCCCGACTGCTGCAAACGGGCAGTCCCGTCGTGTTTTGCCATAATGATTTGCTGCTGGGAAACGTGATCTACGATGAGGCGCGGTCGCGCGTCACCTTTATCGACTACGAATATGCGGACCCGAACCACCAGGCTTTCGACATAGGCAATCACTTCACGGAGTTCGCCGGTATAGACGATATCGACTACGGGCGCTACCCGGAACGTGACTTTCAGCTGCGGTGGTTGCGCGAGTACCTAGAAGAATTCAATGGTAAATCAAAACCGGTGACCGACGCCGACGTGCAGCAGATGTACGTGCAGGTGAACCAGTACGCGCTTGCCTCCCACTTTCTGTGGGCAGTGTGGGCGCTCATACAGGCGGAACACTCGACCATCGACTTTGACTTTGTGCAGTATGTTCTATTCGATTGGTTCATAACGATCCGTCGCTTATTCAACAAAACGTCTCTTGCGTTGCTTATCTTCCACAGGTTTGGTTCCGCACGTTTTCTCGAGTATCGTCGACGGAAAGCAGAGTTCCTGGCGCTTGCTTTCGCTAACTAGAGCAATGGTATTATCGAAGCAATACGTTTGATGGTTGGCAAATCACTCGGATAGAACTAGCCTTGTTTTTATTATAAAACGCTGCATATTGCTGCATGATCGCGAAGAATTATTCTACCTAATGCGTGCGACTATTCGACGCTCTCGACACACATACAAGTCAATTCCCGAACGATTTAAACTTAGTAAGCAATTTTTGTACCTACCGATTTATGAAATTACATTTTCCAAATTCATTCCCATTAATTTGATACACGTAGCGGACTAGAGTGCAATAAGAAGTTAGCAGACGAACGGAAAGATCTGCAAGCAATCAACTAAGCGAAGTAAGCATAGAAAAACTCATTTAATTAGACATGGCACATAAGAGCAGATAGGAAGCGTCAGGTCACATCGGCTGTGTTCCATTCCATGCGATGAACTGTTGCCATAATGTGTGGGAGCGAGAACTGGCAGTTATCAGGGGGCCAAGTAGAATAAATGAACGCTAAAAAGCGAAGACAGGTCCCGCTAAATGTATGCTGTTAGCGGACCGTTGTTGTTTGACTACCTTTATAAGACGCAGTAACTGTTTTAATTAATAAAAAAGAACGTCAAATTTACATTTTCTGTGTTTCTATCTCTTGCTTGGAGAACTTGTTGAACGTTTTGAAGAAATTTCACAAATTCGCAACATTATACTAATGGTACTCTAGCATTTCCCCAACTCTCATAAGTATTAAAAAAAACTATAAGCTCAAATTAAAATTACACGCCTAGTAGAAAATTAAATACGCAATGCAGACGGTGGAAAATACTTCCTGAGATGGTTTTGATATGTTTCATTCATGTCGCGCTTGACATGCTCAATTCGGATATTCTTTGGGCAGGTTGATTTCTGTCAAAATTGTGATTTATTTACATTACTCAACAGTAAACGGACGGTTGGGTTCAACCTGTCATATGCTCCGCTAGAGCCTTGACAGGAACAAAAATGTGAAAATTCTACCATTAGTTTTATTGTTTAGTAGAAGCATCACAGGTATTAAAATTACGTAAATTACGTATGTCTCAAAGCAAATGCAATTTCCTGTATATTGATCCTATAGAGTCTGCGAATTTTGTATATCTGTCCTTGTTTATCTTTTACACACATATAAATACTATCATAAGTAACGAATGGTGAAAAGTTTTCTCAGCAAAAAGCTAGAGAAAGATAGACAGAGAGAGAGAGAGAAAAAAAAGAGAGTAAATAGGCAGAAAGAACGAATAAAACGAACTGGCTATTAACTAACGCGTTTAGTGGCTCATTATTTGTGAATGAACCATTCACGCGTTGCGGAAATGATTCTCGATTGACACATAAAAGCGCTGTGCGCTTCGGGAAAACTTCTTTTAATTGAAACCGATGCCTCCCGCTGCACCGATCGAAAGTTTCCGCACGAAAATTCCCACGGTCGATGGGAAAACGGCTTGCCACGTCTTCGCTCTCGGGTACTCGGGTAGGTACGGCCAGAAGAAACACGGGTGGAAAACTCTCTTTTCCATTACCGCCCGGCGTACTTTACTGGGACCCCTCCCCCCTCCTCCTTCTCCTCCCCACGCCTCCCCGAAAACGGTTTGATGCTATGCAAACATTCGAAAGGACAGGACGAACATTTGCGCAACGCATGCGCAAAAACCTTCCACCCTCGCCCCCTCCCACCGCCCTGTCCACTCTTGTCCCTTGACCTGGCACAGGGGAGTGCAAAAAAAAAACAATAAAAGCAGGATTCCGCCGCCTGCATCGTCGGGCTGTAGGAGCGAGCCGCAGACCCAAACCAATTTCGCCTTTCCGACGGTACGGTTCGACAGCCCGGTGCCCGACTGGATCCTTGTGTGTGCATACGTGCGTGTGTTGCGCGTGTGTGTGTGTCGTGTTGTGTGTGTGCGTGCGTGCGTGCGCGCGCCTCCAACGGTGGGTGCTGGAAGCACACAAAGCCAACCCCAACCCGAAGGCAACAAGGAGGCGGTTCTCTTACATCATCGGAGCAACTGCTATAAAGCGCACATCAAACAAAACCACAAACAAACAAATAAGAAAGCCGAGAAAGAAAGCGAAAAACGAGCGAAAGAGAAAGAGAGAGAAAGAGAGGGAGAGAGGGAGAGAGAGAGTGTGTATGCAAAAGAAAAGAACATCAACAGCGATTAGGGAATCAATTTTCTCCGGTTTTTCTTTTGCTATTTGCACGTTTTTTATTTTTCTGTGACGGTGTGCTAGTGTGTGTGGGTGTTTTCCGATAGTATCAGATCGCACTAACAAACAACAACAACAACAACAAAAAACACGACACAAAAATCGTTTCGCCTACCTCCGGTATGTGAAGAAGAAAACGTCGACCCCACCCGCTTTACCCCGCTGCCCATCTCTGCCCTTCCTCGCGCCGCGGGGTTTCGTTTAGTCGCGTTTTACGCACCTTGCTCCCTTGCCCGCCCAACACCCTTTACGCGGTTTCGTTCTTCGCGTGCTTAGTGTGCGGAAAGTGCTGCCCGATAACGCCCGACCTGAAGTGTGCGGTTGCATTAATGTGAGACGCTGTTTGTTGGTGCGTGCATATTCATCGCATCGTTCAGCGTGTGGCGACCGCGTGTGGCCCGAGAAAAAAGAGAAAAAAAAATCGTACAGCAGAGCAGGGGTGTGTGAAAAAGTAGGTTTTCACCACCCGCTAGCGTGGCGCTCCTCCGTTTTCTCCCATTTTTTCACCGCACACCGCCACACAGCAGAAAACAGAAAACAAGCATCTCTTGCACGGTTCCGCGGCACCTTCTGCTTTCGCTGGAGAGGAAGAGAGCGAGCCAGAGGAGAGAGAGATAAAGAAAAAGAGAGGGGCCGCAGTACAATCGAACGACAGCTGGTCGGGAAGGGGGAACGGGGCACATTGCACTAGAGGCGCCAGGAGGACGGGAGATTGTCACATCCCGTGCGCTGGGATGGAGCAAACGAGGCAGCCGAAGAGCGTCGCCTAGCAAAGACGAACCGAACGGAGCCGGAGAGCGCCTCGCACGAGAGCAATATCGGATGCGCACGCAAGTACCCGCACTCTCCCGTGCACAGCGCGAAGAGAACAAAACCTGATAAGCTCTCCGAACACGCGCGCGCATACCAGTACGCATCGTTCGTCCCGTGTCCCACTGTCGGTCGACCCTCGCCCGCCCGTCTCTCGAAATCCACAAATCCCACGTCACGTGTTCGTGCCGAGAGCGCGCGCGCTCGGCACGGCCAGAGAGAGAGAGAGCGCGAGAGAGAGTTCGTGTGTGCCGAATGATGGCGTATGCAGCAGCAGCAGCGCTGGACCAGTAGAGTGCTGGCCCACACACGGTTCTGTGTAATAGTGCGTCGCAACCGTCGCTGTCGGTCGGACGACAAAAGGGACCACACCGGCCGCCTAGCAATAAACCGAGAGAAAAAAGTCTAGTGCAACCGGAGCCAAGTGGTGGTGGTAGTGACAGCAGCAGCAGCAGCAGCAGCAGCAGCAGCAGCAGCAGCAGCAGCAGCAGCAAAGCAAACCACAGACAGCAATCGTGTAAACGCGTTTTTTTGTTTGCTTTTTTCCGTTCGTTGCGTTCGTTGTTTCCGACGATTGTTTGCTGCCCCGTGCACGGCCGTCCTGATACGCCGCAGCGCACGGTGGTGTGGACCATGTAAACAGTCCCGTGGCGGTGGGCAGAGTGGTGCTCCTCGACCGGTGTGTTGGTGGTGGTGGTGGTGGCAGTGGTGAGATAAAGCAGCGATAGCAGAAACGCGAGTGCACCGCGGGTAAGGGGAAAAGGGGAGAGGGCAGGGCACCGCCAAGCGCCTTGTTCCCCTTGCGCAGCCCGCCGCGGAACGGCCAACCAGAAACAATGTGCTGTGCGCGGCCACCGTTTGCCTGCCCGAACACGTCGAACAGCTGGTTTCGCCCATTTTCGATGCGCTGATCGGTGACGGCGCTCGATCCGCGTTCGATTAGAGAGCACACTGACACCTTCACACATACACACCCACACACGCACACACACACACACGCACACGTACACCCACACTCGCGCGCACACACCCACACACACACACACACACGTACACGTACACGTCACACGCTACAAAACTCTCCCGACATCGAAGCAATCAACTCTTCTGCACGGCAAACCATCAGCGAGGGAGCGAGCGAGAGAGAGAGAGAGCGAGACAGCGTCGATTCCGATGATTCTTCGATCGTTTGATCTCGTGTGAACACGATCGGCTCCCCCCTCCCGTCCCTCCCACCTGCTGCGAACGGAGCTGGTTCCCACGAGCGCCGCCCTCTCGTCCACACCCCGTGTATCGGTTAGCGCACAAACGCACACACGTAGACCTCGAAAGCACACACGCGCGCGCGCGCGCTCGCGCTCGCACCTGTGTCGAACGTGTCGGATCTTGTCACCCGCTAGTGCGGGTGTGTGTGCGTGTGTGTGTGTGCGGGCGCGCACAGATAAAGGCTTCCGTTTATTCCCCCTCCCTCCCTCCCCTCCCGTAACCCGGACCCAACCCAAACCGGACGCGAACGGCAATCGGCGCTGGCAAAAGCCTGCGACCCTCGCACACACCCCAAAAAGCACAAAAGTGTGTGTGCGTGTGCGCGCGCGCGCCCGCTCCTGTGTGCGCGCGTGTGTGTGTGTGTGTGGGGGTGGTGGTTGTGCGTGTGGGTGGAGCGGGTGATCGGAGTGAGAGTGGTCGTGGCGGTGGCGCACCAGCGGGGGAAAGATGAAGAAATTCACCTTCAAGGGCGTTTTGGACGGGTTTCGGTCGTCGGTCAACCAGCAGACGCCCGTCGGCGGTGCGGCCAAGATCTGCGTCGAGCAGGAGATCCAGGAGACGCTCCGGTCCGAACACTTTCAGCTGAAAAAGGTAATCAAACAAAAAAAAACAAAACAAAAAAAATAACAAAACGCAGCAGCAGCAGCGAACGCAAACCCAGCCGCGTATGTATTGCAAAAACGATTTTACTATTGCTTTCCTGAGCGAGTTAGTTTGCGGGAGGGAAGGAGAGGGGGTGGGTGGGTGGTTAAAAGGTAGATGTGTTGCATTTTTCGGGGCATGGCTTTGGGCGTGGTTGCGTGCGCTACAACAAGAGGACAAGAGACGAGGGAAAACGGTGGCTGCGTCCTGTGTTCGCCCCATTCCACATGCGTCACATTTCCCTCTCGGTGTGT
>JXXB01033265.1:0-12525 GCA_000956275.1 Anopheles koliensis | reverse complement strand
ATCAACAACGCGGACACGGCGCTGTCGTGCGAATCGTCCGCCATCAACTCGCCGGTCCTGTCGGATCGCTCGCAAAACATCGACTCCGAACTGGCGGAACTGTTGATCTCGAGCGAGAAAAGCTGCCAGCAAGAGCTACAAAAGTCGATCAATCTCGAACTGCTTGATTGCAACGGTCCTGGTGGTGGTGGTGGTGGTGGAAATGTTTGTGTCGGTGGAATGATGGATGCGTCGGGGAGAGACGGTCCGCTGGGGCTTGCACGGCACCGGTACAGTGCGGGGCCATCTATTAGCGGTGGTGGAGATGGTGGTAGCAGTGTGCTCGGCGATTCCAAGTCGGACATACAGAACGATCGCGTCGGTAGTGGAGTGCAGTGTGATATGTTTGAGGGCGAGATGCACAAGGGCAAGGCGCTGATACACATTTTAGCGAACGAAGGAAACCACACGCTGCTGGAACGAGCGTTGAATGTAAGTTCATCTTCGACATTAAAACTCTTTGCCTGGGGCAGGTTTAATATTTTTGTTTACAAAACTTCTTTTTATTGCTTTTTTATATTTTCAAAACAATCATTCACATAAAAAATGTGATTATGACATATTTGTAACGAATTGTACTAAAAAACTATACTCTTCCCAAAGTGTTAGTTATTTAACATTTGTTTATAAAAGGATAAATTGAAATTTATATAAATTGATTTGTTAGAAGACCATTGATTTTTGACCAGATTTTTTTTACAATTAGCAATTAGCAATTAGAATTATTAGCTAAAGTAAATAGAAACCCTGCAAATAGGCTTTTAAAAACAACTTTCTTATGTTCCTTTGTTATGTTCCCGCTCGCAGGCATGTAAAGATCCGATAGATCTGGAAATCGAAGATCTGAACGGACAGACGGCACTCAACATCGCGGCGAGAAATGGTCATCAGGAAATCGTAAAACTACTGCTCACGTACAAGCAGCCGCTGCGGGACGGAACCGGTCGGTATCGGATGATCGATGTCAATCATGCAGATCGCGACGGCTGGACACCGCTGCGGTCGGCTTCTTGGGGTGGACACACGGAGGTGGTCAAGCTGCTCATCGAAACCGGTGTCTGTGCGATCGACCGTGCCGACAAGGAAGGTCGTACGGCGCTCCGTGCTGCGGCGTGGAGCGGCAACGAAGACATCGTGAAGATACTGATCGAGGCGGGCGCGAACGTGAACTCGATCGATAAGCAAGGTCGCACGTCGTTGATCGCGGCATCGTACATGGGCCACTACGACATTGTCGAGATACTGCTGGAGAATGGGGCGGACGTGAACCATACCGATCTGGACGGTAGGAATGCGCTGTGCGTAGCCGCGCTGTGTGGCAGTTCCGGCTATAGTCGGGTAATTTCGACCCTACTAGAGTACGGTGCAAACACGGATCAAACGGACAACGAGGGAATGTCGCCGTTGCTGGTGAGTTCGTTCGAGGGTAACGCGGAGATCTGTGAGCTGTTGCTGGAGAACGGGGCCGATCCGGATATGGCGGATAATATGGGCCGTACGCCACTGTGGGCCGCGTGTACCTCGGGACATGCGAACGTTGTGAAGTTGCTGCTGTTCTGGGGTTGTGGAATCGATTGCATGGATTCGGAGGGACGCACGGTGCTGAGTGTGGCGGCTGCCCAGGGCAATCTGGAAACGGTGCGACAGCTGCTCGATCGTGGACTGGACGAGACGCACCGGGATAACGCCGGGTGGACACCGTTGCATTATGCAGCGTTCGAAGGATACGCGGACATTTGCGTGCAGCTGCTCGAATCGGGAGCCAAAATTGATGAATGTGATAATGAAGGCAAAGCGGCACTGCACCTTGCCGCCCAAGAGGGTCACAATGCGGTGATGGAAGCGATCCTGAACATACATCGACCATGCATCGATCAGCGGGCGCACGACGGTAAAACGGCCTTCCGGTTGGCGTGTCTGGAAGAGCATTTCGAGTGCATTCAGACGCTGCTAAAGTTCGGCTGCGATATCAACTCTAAGGACGCCGATTCGCGTACGACACTCTACATTCTGGCGCTGGAAAACAAGCTGAAGGCGGTCAAGTTCTTGCTCGAGTACTCGAACGCGGACGTGAACATTCCGGATAGCGAGGGTAGGACGGCGTTGCACGTGGCCGCATGGCAGGGACATGCGGAGATGGTGAAACTGTTGATAACGCTCGGTATGTGTGCAAGAGGAGAATAGTGACGGAGACGTTTTTCCCGATCGATTGTTTTTTTCTTATTATTAACCTATGATTCTCACATCGCGCAGGTAACGCTGACGTGAATGCAATGGATTTGGAATCGAGAACACCCCTGCATTCCTGTGCCTGGCAGGGTAATCACGAAGTGATGCAACTTCTGCTCTACTACGGTGCCGTTCCCGATCATGCCTGCAAGCAGGGTGCAACGGCTTTGGGCATCTCCGCCCAAGAAGGGCATGAAAAGTGCGTCAGCTATTTGCTAAAGTATGGCGCCAATCCCTACAAATCGGACCACTGCGGACGGACACCGATAAAGCTGGCGGCCAAATCGAACCGTAACAATGTGCTTCGCATTTTGGAAAACTTTACCAAAAGTATGTTTGAGGTGGAAGTTTTTTTTTCAATTTTTTTAAATTATATTTCACGAGAATTTCTTTCATGCTCCGCAGATGATTTGGATTGTGGCAAGGTGATGCATCCTCATCTGAATCTAAAGTCTCCCGATGAGTTGCCACCGTGTACCTCCATACACAATCCGTCCCCGTCGTCGGGATATCCGAACAATCCCAGTCTGCTGATGCCGGTCGGTGGAGGAACCCCAATGCTGAACGCGTCGTCCACCAACTCCAACACAACTAGCTCAACGACGCAGAACAACAATTTCTACGAAAACACGATGCACTCCGACACGAGCAGCCTACAGAAGCGTAAGAGCGTCATCTCTAGTCAATCCACCGGTAGCAGTAACGAGGTGAGCTAAAACGTAATTTGTTTTTTTTTGTGCTGTAATAACATTGGCATTTCCAAATGTCCTTTGCGTACGCTTCCAGCAAGCACCGATGTCGTTCACGCAGCAGCTGCAAAAACATTCTCGCCATCATAACTCCAAATCGCATCATATCGTCCAGCAGCAGCATCCGCCTCACCACCAGCAACATCAACAGACGGGTTCGTCTTCGGTTGGAAAGTTTGGAAGCAAAAAACATTCCCAGGTACTGCCGAATGTGGAGGAGTACCAAGCTAATATCGGTGAGTAAATGCAGCCAATTGGTGGTGGTGCATAGCAGCAGCAGGGGTGTCTTTGATAACGGCTATGGTCGAATGAAATGTAACTATTTTCGCGTAACATATCTTTCACAGCATCCAACATTCGCATCAATCCAAACGATGCCGATCTGTTCGATCTTGGCTGCATGTCGCCACTGTACGCTACGCCACCACATTCGCCCAGCAGTGAAATAAGTTCGCCCGGCCAAAACCAACCGCCATCATCGTTGGCACTGCTCGGCAAGCAGTTCGAGGAGATGAACATCAGTCTCTCTAACAACAGTACGATCATGAACCCGCACGATAATCACTTCGCCCGAGACACGCACATGCGCATCATTCTCGGCAACAATCAGAAGGAGAGCGGTCAGCTACAGGGTGCGGGAGCAGGCGGTGGTGCTGGTGGGGGAGGGTACGTTTGCGGAGGGGTTCTCTTACGGGGTTGCTCTTCTTCCGAAAGGTTTAACATTCAATAACATTAACTTTTTTCCTCATCCTCCAAACAGGAAATCCTCCAAACGCAGCGGAATTGCGACAAATCCGGCAATGCGTTTGATACGCAACCGTATCGATTCAGCGGCACAGCTAATCCGGCGTACGAACAACATGCTCTCCAGTGGAGGAAATAACCAAGGTTCATCCAGCATCGGCGTCAAGTCGGGCACGTTCCAATGGCGCAAGGAAAGTCAAATGTAATTTCCAGCACCGGGCAGGAGGTGACATGGAGCGATTGAAAACAGGGATGTACATTTTGACCTTTACCACAATGGTGAAGACATGGCCGCCACAGTAATGGGGGCAGCAAACGAAAAGCAATGTGTTACTAGTGGGATTGTTGGGGCAATATTGAGTTGAGGAATATTTATACAACAATTTCCCTATCCCATATTATGTACCATTTCCGAGTGCAAACCATTTTTCACTGAAAACCTTTACTGACACCTCACACCCCAGACAAACGCGGGAGATGATGATAGCACGGAACAAAGCGAACTGTATCCAAATGCGAGATTTGATGTAGTACACTGGATCCAGTATGTGATGAAAAGTGTGGCATTTATAATTAACAAAAGAGTGTGCCGTGTGTGTGTGCGCGTGTTTGTGTGCGTTCTCTTAAGTAATGTACGCGCGGTTGTACTGCCACGTTACAGCAACTAGAGAACACTTTCACCTAATGTAAGAGTTTACCACAGGTTGTAGAATGATCCCAAACGATGCCGATGAGGAAAGTTCAAAAAATGGAAGATGGTTCAAAATAGTCAGAAACGCAAATGTAGGCCATCGGGGAATGATTTATAGTTTTCTGTCGCCCTCGTATCACCGAGCATCACAGAGGTATATTTCTCATATACTAAGTCAACGTATTTTTGGAAAAGAAATAGCACAGAACATCATCGCACTAAGATGTATCGACGAGATTGGGTATATTTTTTACGCTTACTTTGATCGTCATGCAGCGTGTGAAAGCGTTTGAATGTATGTTTTGCTTATATTTATAGTTGATCAATTCACAATTCTCTCGTAGCAATAATAGATTGATTTGTACTGCTGTAATATAAATGGCGATCGGATGTTTGATAAAATCCTTCAACTTTACCACCACCAAGCTGTGCTGAGAGATTAAAATGGGTAGTAACCATACGTGAGCTAGGTTTTTGGTAATCTTTTTCGAGCAAAGATATTGTTTTCGCTGTTGCATCTTGCGTTAGCTTTTAGCCAAACCGAAGAGATTATTTTTATGCCATGACAATCTGTTTGTCGTATGTAACAATCTGCGTCGAAATGTTGGTTGTGTTTGCTACTCGACCTATTTTTTAAAAATTATCTTACGTACATCTATCAGGAAGTTGCAATGAATGGCCTTTACCTTTAGCGTGGTATAGTAGAATTATACAATTGTTTTTGCCTCCTCCGAACACCTTCGAGCACTTTTAAGTTTTTGTATATTTAAAATAAACCAATGACTTAAGTATTCAGTGCACGTACGAACATAAGAACAAAACCGAAATGACCTAAAGATTTGTTAGCAATTAGGATTGTCAAATAATAAGAAGTGACGTAGGCGAGGGGTAAGTGCGATAACTTATCAGTACGAGCAGCGGGGAGAGTTATGAGGTAGGAAACTTACAGCAACTAATACAAGTTATAGCATGTAGTCAGATTCTATCGTCATTTATTATATCGCGCACCGAGAACGATTGAATGCACATGATTGGGAAAGATAATGGAGTGAAGGAAGTAGCCTAGAAATCAAGCAGCAGCAACCTGAAATCAACCAGTTGATGGAACGCACTCACCTCTAACTAGACTTAGAATGTTGATAGAAACAGAAGAAGTGAAAACGAAACGAAATGATACGAATTCGTTAAGACAAACTATACATCAATGGATGCCAATGGAAGCAAGTATTTAAAAACATACGTGCAGTATGAAAAGATTGGAAAAATGCCATAATTCTAGATAGCAATCAAGGATATAGGCAAGAGTAGAGTGTATGTGTGTTTTTGAAAAGAAACAAATACCCGTTTGGCAATCCCACTGTACTGTACTAAGTACGAAGCAAACGCTCAATATAAGGGTAGTGGAAAAGGAAAAAGGGAATTCCGAATCGTTTCGGAAGCAAAAATGGATATACTTATTGATTCTAGTCGAGTTTTATTCTACGTACTATTTGTACACCATGCGTTTACGATTCGTATCTACGTGACGTATAAATGAATAATCCTCCTTTCATATTCAGGTATAGGGTCAATGGCCGATGGTGAGCTTGCGTTTGCTGCATTCCGTTTCACCCCCTGGGTGGGTGTTACAGAACGGTGGTAAAATAGCTCCGGCCACAGGAACAATGCAATGTGTGATTTTTTTTTAATCATATGACGTAACCTCTAACTCAGCTCAGAAATAATTGATAATAATGAATTTTCGATTAGTTTGCGTGAAATCTAGCGTGTATTATTTATTAAACTTTGGTTGGCCGTTCGCCAGTGGATGGATTGAAAAAACACAGCGCCAATGAGACAGAACGGGCAAGAACGAAAACAACAGACTAGTGTACTAAACTCACATATAATTCCTTTTATTTCAATGTAATTGACAGTGACACCCTTCTGACGCAGAGATCGGTAGTGTAAAAGAAATAAAACAAAAGTTAAGGTAGAAATTGCTTCATAAGGCATGTCAAAAGCACGTAAACAGCCCCATGTAACAATGTGTATATTTCCGAATGGATTTTACAACAAAACAGAAACAGGTAAGTACGGTTAACCTTTTAATACTCCATTGAATATTGTTCGTTCAGAACAATTTGGTTTCGTTTTAGAAAAAGAATCGTTTGAAAAGTTTCATTAAATTAAAAATATGTAATAACCTTGCAACTAAGAGTCCATATGTGACGCGATTGGAAACGAACCTTAACATTTTGATTTTTTAATGATGTATTTCCAAGGAGAAATTTGGAGTTCAATATACCCAACCTAAGCGAGTTAAAATTAACATTTACATAGAATGAATCAAAATCAAAGTTAAATCCCAATAAAGAATTCTCAATACATTTTCGGTTCATATTAGCTGTGAAGGCTGTGGTTTAAGAACAAATATGTAAAAATGAACTGTAAAAAAAAACCGCAATGCAAATAGGTGAGTAATATCCAAACTGGATAATTGTTTACGTTAGCTGTCATTTTAAGAAATAAAAGCGAAAAATACAGCACTTACTTTTACCTTTTACTATAAAAGAGTAAAAAAAAAAGAGTGTGTGCAACGACTCGGTGTTGTTGTGGTAGCAGGAATGGTCCTTCACGCAACGGGACCGATCCCTTGCTGCACCTTGTCCACCCTAGCTGACTTACCAGTTATTTGTTATATAATCTTACTAATCTAGTAAGCGGGGATGACACGATATATTAAGTCCTTAATTAGTAGTTTGAAGAAAGTTCTTGTATAAATGCAATGTAGAAAATGTTTTACCAACGTGAAATATTGTGTGTAGTGTTTTAAATACAGAATATAATAATCGGATTTGCATGAAACTCTCCATTTTCTCTAAAATAACACATTTTTTTACACGATCACGGCTTTTTTTACGTCTGTGTAGGCACACACTGTAGCAGGTATGTCACATTAAAATAATTTTATTCCAATTTAATTAGCAAAAACTGTAGTTTACTTTAGTACGTGATTTCATTATTGTATAAAACTATTTCGTTGCGATCAACTTCAATACAAGCGCAAAACCGCAAATAAATTTCGTCCATCAAGAACTAACACATAATTGGAACGTCGGTTCCGGAGTAGGTTAATTGAAGTGAAAATATAGGTAAATGGTTTAAAAATATATTCCTTAGAGAAATAAAGTAACTAGTGACCTAAATACGGAAAGAACAAAATACGTAGTGAAATAAATAACGCAAAATCGTCGGCTGTCCCACACCACTGACCGGCACCGGGTCAACTGCTTTCGGTGCATACGTCGCAAAATCAACGATTATTCTATAACCATTTCATAACGGTCGATTTCGTTGCACATGCTGTTGAAATTTTGGACAAATTCTTTAAATTCCTTTGTCTGCTGGGAATATATTGAACGAATAAAAAAAGGGAGTGCATTAGTAAAAGGGAACCCGAACTTAAGCGTTTCCGGGCTGCTACATTTACCTGTTCCACTGGTACCGGTTGCCGTTTGTGGCCTTGTTTACGCTTCTGGCCTTGCTTCTTCTTCTGTTTGCCTTTCCTTGCTTCATCTGTTTCCGAGTCCGAGCTAAGCTCCTGCCCATCGTCGGAAGTGTCCTCCTCGTTGTCATCGTCTAGGCCTAGGTTGGCTAGGTATATGTTTATCTTCTTCTTCCGCAGCCTAGGTACACGGGTGTACGTTCTTTGATGAGCCTATGAAAAAGAGATAAAGGAGACGCTTAGGAGGCGAAACTTAAAATCATTTCAACGGAGAGCTTTATCTTACGGAGTTGTTTAACCACGACGGTTGTTCCGGTGTATCGAACAGTACCACCTCCGGATCGTTGATTGCATCGCTCGGTTTCGGTGCATTATTCGGTTCGATCGCGGACACATCAAGTACTTCAATCGCTGAAGATGAAGCCATTTCCGCTGCATTCGTTACCGTTTGATCCGTCGTCGTCGCTAGCGGCTGTGGGGGTCGTGGGGTAGAGGCAACAAATTCACGCAGTGTACGGGGCCGCTTCGTGGGGCTGCTTATTACGCGCGGTGGTTTTAACGGTGGAAATCGTGTGGGGCCACTTGAGCGGGTGTTGGGGTCGGGCTGCTGCTGGCGAAAAATGGGACGTCTAGGAAGCAATGTATTCATATTCTTCAGACGACGCTGAAGAGTGTCGTACGAGATGTCCTGCGGTATCGGTAGCGTTATCTGAGGTATAGAATTTTCGATCGCCTCATTATCGTCATCGTCGTCGATGTCAAATCCAAAATAATCTTCCTTGCTGCCATTTTTGTTATTATTTTGCATTCCACTGGTGGCAACCTCTGCAATAGAGTTGATTTTGTCAACTTTTGAAGCATTGCCCGCCGTTTCATCCAGTATCTCCAACACACTAGCCATATCACCGCTTTTTGCATCGTTTGCATCGCTTCGTTGTTGTATTTCACGATTCGTAACGAACGATTCATTCTCTTGATCATATTGAAGCTCTCCTCTACGTAAACGTTTGGCCGCCAGGGGAGTTTTTTCGATCACGGTGGAAGTAAAATCCTTCGCCAACGGGGACATCAGCGGACTGTCGCGCTGTGGCAGCGGCACAAAATTGAGCGGCATTAACGGATTTCGATGGCCGTTTGTGGCACGCTCGGGAAGAATAAGGACATCCTTTGCAGCGTCGTCGAACTTGGATTTTGCTTTCACGATACCACTGGAAACCGCGGCTACCGGTGGTCGATTTTCCAAATCGGAATCGTTTATGGCCGACTGCATATCGTCAATCATCGATCGGAATCGATCGGTGCTGAGATTGAATTTTTCCACCACACGCTGTTGCTCGTGTGACAGGGGCGATGGACAAGCCGCCGCCCGCTGGATGTTGCCAATGATGCGCATCGAATGGGTGAACGATTGCATCGAACGATCGTACCATTGCTTCAGCTTCATGCACGCCTGCTGCATGTTTGCCTTGTACCGGTGCCTATCCTTGAATTGCTGTGGCGTGGCCGCCTTTGATTTACATTTACGCATGGCGCTTATAAGCTTTTCACTCATCTCACTTGTCGCCTTGAGCGCGTTGTACATTTGCTCGATCTCGCGAAGGTCTTGCTCACTAACTAGGTCGGTGCCGGGCTCTTCCGATATTGCAGTTTGTTGGGTGTTGGGAGATTTGCGTCGTTCGGTGACGTATGCCTGCTTTGATCGCGGGCTCTCTTGTATGTTGTTGTTTTCGTTGGTGAAACTTTCGTACGATTGAACCATCGACCCGTTCGTTTGATCCATTGGACGGGTCCGCGGGATGACCATTTCGTCGGGTTGAAAACTCCACGGTGAGGTCGGTTGCGTTTGCGGTGACACGAGCGCAAACATGTCGACACTATTCGCCGGCAGTAGTTTGCTAGCCGGAGTGGACGTTGAAGGCAAATGTGACCTATCTGTTTGTTTCTTTAATTGTAGCACTGCTGGATTTTTAATAGAAGTCTCTTCAACAGCACGTTTCGGTGGTTGTTGCACAATCGTACCCGAGACCACAGGGGGCGTTTTGGGAAGCTCCAAATTAACCACATAATTCACCGACTCTGATTGCTTCACCGGACCACCACCAATGTTTTTGATTACTCTGTTCAGATCCTTGGATTTACCGAACGGATTGGATGCTGGTTTAGCTTTAGGCTTTGCTATTTTTTTCGCTTTCGCTTTCTTTTGTTTGGGTTTTGTGGAGTTATTGGTGTTGCAGTTTGGTGAGGACGATAGAAATTCGTACACATCCTCGTTCTCGTTTTCTTCCTCCGCAAGCAATGGCAGACGCGATGGGAAAGACGGTTTATTGACAGGTGGTACAACTTTGAGTGTGTTTAGTCGAGTTTTAGATGCACCTGGAACGGTGAGGTGATTCGAAGAGGACGCTTCTGGCAGTTCGGGGGCTTTGAACGTAGACGCCGATGGTGGAGATTCCGGAACTTCTACTATCGTCGATGTGACTAAAATTTGCGGCTTCACTACACTTGAAGAAGGTTTATTCAAAGATCTAGTAGACCGTGAAATAGCAGTATTTGTGCGGTTGCTTATTTCGCTACTGTTGCGTTGAGGAATTATCGGTGCCGGTATACCATCTGAATGCTTTAGCCGGTTTAACGCAGCTTCCGCTAAAGCCGGTGCAATGCGTTTAACAGAAACCAATAGGACTTTAAACGCTCCTTTGTCGGAATCAGACCAAACTGTGTGTGCGGCTGGCAGCACAACCGTTTGGTTGGTACCCGTCGTCGAATGTTCTAGAGCAATTTTTTTGGGTGGAGATTTTCCCGTTTCAATGGAAACGACTGGTTCAACAGTGTTAGACTTACGTTTGGAAGCAGCACGTGAACTTGTCAAGTTTTTGCTACCTTCATCAGCACGGGATGAATTGCGTCGGGTTGTACGTTTCGCTGGAATTATCGCGTCTATTGGTTTTAGAGTGACATCATCATCTGCGCGAAGTTTGCTAAGTGTTTGTCTTGTTGTTCGTGGTACGTTCGGCGGTATGGCTGAAACACTTCTTGTACCACGCGATGTTTTAACACTGTCCGAGCATTCGCTATATTCATCGAGATGGATGATGGAGTGATGATCCTCTTCAATCACACTTATGGTATGACGCTGATCTTCCACTTTCGTTCCTCTTTGTCGTGGTTTCGTTCTGATTGTAACATTGCTGAATCTTTCTGCTGTCGGTATGACTTCTTTTGGAACGGATTTTTCCTTGCTATTGTCTACTGGACTGTAGTTACCTACAATAAACAAACGTTAATTAGATGACTATCCGAGGAATGGTTCCAGGGAAGGATATATTTACCATCGTTATTTTGGGCAATAGCATTCTGCTTTAAAACGTCGACTAAAACTACATTGCATTGCCTCAATCTGCGCCCGATGGGGATAATCTCTGTATTTTTGTCTTTCTTTTTCTTAGTACTTTTCCCGTAATTTCTTGTCGCAATTGATGGCGTTGTGGTGTGGTAGCGGGACGATTCCGATGTTCTTCGTCTTGTGCGGGTTGCAATATGGCTCATTGCGTTGGTGGCGCTATTATCAGCCACAGCGATGTTATTGCCGATTGTTGGCGGCATTTTGAAAACTCAAATTTATCTGACAACGGAACAAAACATCCCACGCCAGTAAACACGGTACGAGGAAGCGCGTTGATTGCGCAGGAAATTCAGCGACCGGATCACTTTTCAACAAACGAAAAGTTTCACACGATTGTCAATTCCCTTAGTTAAACACTTTCAAAACAAAATTATCAAAAATAGAGCGTAAATTCACTGGTAAAAGACGTAAAAAATATTGAATGCTTCGGACCGTTGTTTCTTCGTCGTTGTGCGTTTGTGTACTTGATGCGTGTAAACTTGTACCCAATTAGCACCGTTTGGCAGAGAACACCGTATGTGTCTGTTTATAACACTTAGTTCAATGTTGAAAACGAGTTTGTAGATACGATTGTCATGGGTCATGTGTGTATGTTATGTCACAGTGAAACCAGTTTCATTTTATTTATGAGTTCATTTGATTAACTTTGCAAGGATATTGTTGAAATTGGATAATTTTTTATTTGTGAATTGCATGGAACGAGTTGAACAAAATGTGGAAAAAGTAAGTGTTATTGATGAATTTATGTTTTTGACCAATTTAACAAGCGTGATGTGCTAGTTATGAAATTGTGTTCATTACATTTTTTTTATAAAATTTACGAAAATTATTAAAAGAATGCCAACATCTTTTAAAATGTCGAAATACTGTTGTTACTCTCTTTTCTAGTGCAAAATCATTCAATGAGTTCAGATTTACTTGAAGACCAGTGGGTTAAAGTCCAGAGTAGGTTCGGCGGTGAATTCATTAGTTCGGAAACGTACCACATCTGGGGCTGACGTTTCTAAGCGTCACTATCAAAGGTCGATGTTTTAGGCGCAGACATTTTAAATTTTTATTGCTTTGGTATTGTGTCAATTTATTAACAAATGATTTACATATAACAAACACGTTACAAGTTACGATACACTAACGGGAGCTCGCTCCGTACTCGACCTGTCGGAGTCCTTATCAGCGAGTGAAG
>JXXB01033216.1:0-21941 GCA_000956275.1 Anopheles koliensis | reverse complement strand
TAAATTCCAAGAAGGATCTGTTAATACAATAACAAATAATCCAACTTTTGAATTAACTGAATCTCGACAGTTTTCGATTTGATCTCAATTATTGATCGTTTTACATACGGAGCATATTAAGAATATAACGTATAGAAATATTCATTTTTATCCATAAGTCGTTGAATTGTACCGTGATGGCCATACAATGTTAGTAGTTGATAGCTACACCAAATAATGGTACATCATTTAAAACTCATTATCCAATAGTTTTGTAACATAGTTTTTTTTTCGTTCTTGCTTTACTCCTATGTACCGCTATGAAGTTTATTTTTTCGTAGTCAGTGCACTGAGAAGTTATCATTTCAAGTGCCATAAAAAACAAAATTACTAAACACATTATAACGAGCTTACCGACTGATGTCCATTTTTCACGACCGAATGGAGGTGTTAATCACTTGATGGAGGTGCTAAGCATGTATTTGTTGTGCATTTCAGATATTTAAACTCCGTTCAATGTCCGTCCAAACATTTATGTCATAGCCGTACACCACAACTGCTTGCAAACAGAAGCGTTATGCTTACAGCTTAAACCGTAGAGCGGCGGTAATTCTACAGCTACTACGAGTGCACGATTGTCGTAAAATTATGATAACATTGTTACTCGAAAATGAGTCACCCTTCACGATAACGATTGGCATCTGGCCAAACGGTGGACGAGAATTTGCTACGTGGTTGTGGGGAATATCGGATACACACAACCAGTGCACACACCACCAACGCCGGAAGGGGTATTCTTGTATTGCACTATTTAATTTGATTAATAATTAAGGGTCGCATACGCGCATCGTTCTACTTTGTGTGACACGCAACGCAATGTTCTGTGGTCGAAGGAAAACAAAGAAGCCTTTTTCAACATGTTTTGAGCGACGAAATGGCGAGAGTGGTATGGGGTTAAATGTATCGTAGAGTAGTACAATATAATCGTACACGTTTTTGCAAAGTGCGAAACGCTCGTACACGAGACAAAAAGGCTGCATTTTTATTATCGAAGATGTCTACCGTGTGGGTAGTTTATTTAGCATTTTGCTTTGATGACTACACACAGCCGGCTGCAGTACACATACACGCAATATCGGACGAGCATACTTACATGAAGTTTCTTCCATTGTGAAGCCTAGATAATTAGGATAACGATTGCAGTGGACAAAGCACGCTGGTAGCAAAAACAGTAGTAAAATGGGTACGAAAATACGTAAAATTTCGTATGATTTGGGAACACCGCAATGCAAGTTTTTTTCCACTCGAAGGATGCAAATGTTTGACATATGACGTAGCTGGTGCATTGTGGTTGGGCATTTCGGTCATGCTTACAAACAGTAAAAAATACAGTGAATGTCATTGTGAATTTACGCGAGCCAACTACCATGATTATACCAGTTTCGCGGATTGTTGCAATTTCTCATTTCATTTGAAATTGTAAATATGTACTGAAACGTGAATAGAATGCCCTAAATTTGTGATAAAGGCTTAAATGGGGAAAATATGTTATAAGAAAAACATGTTTGTGGAATACTCAATTATGCATGTTCTGAATAAAAGGTGATAGTTTTTATCTATTTTGGCCACTTTTAACCTTCTAATCCATAATGCGGAATCTCCACAGTCGGTAACACATGATACGCACCTCTCGGCAGCTGTTATCTAGGCTGCACTGTCGATTTGATTTGCTATTTTGACAGGGGAGACAGCTGCTTTTTTGTGGCGCTCCGGCTGCAAGCCTGTCGTAGCCATATTGATGGCGTGTTTGACGTGTGGGGGTATTGTTTGTTACACCAATGAGCAACGGCAATACATACCTAACATAACTACAAGATAATAAAGGAATTCGTTAAAAAAAATATTAAGTATTTCAATGTAAACATTGTTATCGAGCACAATCGAGAACGAATGATGTTCGCACTTGCACGTATTTCGAACCTATAATCATCAACACGCTGTACTGTGTAACGTCATTTTTTATCATTTTTTTAAACAGGCCGCAACACTTTGAATAGAATGACTGTCTCTCTTTTACACCCACCTTGTGTTTAATGTTCCGGTCGGTGTTCGGAATCGAGAGACTGTTTGCTTGTTCATAGATAACTTAGTAAAACATTCTATTCGTGTACATACGTCTTTTACTATCGTATTTTAAATCGGGTGCCAGGTGTAATTGGAAAACAACGTTTTAGTTACTTGAGAACAGTTTCGTACGGCAGGAAATGGAAAGCGTGGTTGATGTAAAGTTCCCCGTAACGTCCCTGGTACCCAAAAATGAAACCGGAGCACTTAGTTTTATCCGGATGTATCCGGAGTACGATGGCCGCGACGTGACGATTGCCATTCTGGACTCCGGCGTTGATCCCCGGGCGAAAGGATTGGAGGTAGGTACGAAAGAGATAGTCATTGCGATCAGGTGTAAACACTGAGAAACGAAGCGAGACACTTGTCATGAATTGTGCTGATATCATGTTGCCTGCGTTCGTTCGTTCTTTTTTCTTTCTTTTGTATCGCAATATTTCACACACCTCTACAGCAAATCCCGGGCGGGGGAGTTAAGGTCGTTGAACGTTTCGACTGTTCTGGCTGCGGCGATGTGGACACGAGCAAAACGGTGACCGCCGGTCCGGATGGGACCATTCAGGGGATATCGGGTCGTAAGCTAACGCTCTCTTCCACGATGAAATCGGAAAAGCTTTCCGGTACAGAGTTTCGCGTGGGCCTGAAGAGCGTGCACGATCTTTCGCCGTCGAGAATTCGTGAACGGATCGTGAACGATCTGAAGGTGAAAACCTGGGATGACCGGCATAAGCTGGCGGTGAGCGAGGCAGCGAGGGAATTGAGCGAGTTCGAATCGAAAAATCCGGCCACCGGTTTGAACGGAAAGGACAAGCTGGTGAAGGAAAATCTCGAGAGCACGCTGGAGTTTTTGAATGCGTGCGACAAAAAGTTTACCGATGTCAAAACGTCCTACGATTGCGTGCTGTTCCAGACGAAGGATGGCTGGATGGCGGTTATCGATACGACCGAAAAGGGTGATCTCGAGAACGCGGTCCATGTGCTGGAATACACGCGTTCACATCAAGTGGTAAACCTGGATGATTATCTGTCCGTTTCCATTAATGTGCACGACGATGGAAATGTTTTGGAAGTTGTTGGTGTTTGCTGTAAGTTGAACGCGCTGTGCTTTCCCTTCACTATTCGTAGGATAAATTTTCTAACACATTTTTGTTCTCTGTATGTTACAGCAAGCCATGGCACGCATGTTGCTTCGATCGCCAGTGGTTACCATCCGGACGATCCCGAGCTGAATGGTGTTGCACCGGCTGCTAAGATCGTATCGCTAACCATCGGCGATGGACGGTTGGAATCGATGGAAACTGGAACGGCGTTGGTGCGTGCCATCATCAAGGTAATGGAGTTGTGCGAAGCTGGCCGAAAGATTGACGTGATCAACATGAGCTACGGCGAGCACGGTCACTGGTCCAATACGGGCCGTGTGGGAGAGCTGATGAGTGAGCTAGTGAATCGATACGGTGTTGTTTGGGTAGCATCGGCTGGCAATCACGGTCCGGCCCTGTGCACAATCGGAACCCCACCGGACATCAGCCAGCCCAGCTGTGTGGGTGTCGGAGCGTACGTGTCGCCAGAAATGATGGAAGCCGAATACGCGCTACACCAGAAGCTGCCCGCAAACGTGTACACCTGGTCGTCCCGCGATCCTTGCATTGACGGTGGTTTTGGTGTCACGGTATGTGCACCCGGTGCAGCGATCGCTTCCGTGCCGCAGTTCACCATGTCCAAGGCGCAGCTGATGAACGGTACCAGCATGTCGGCACCGCACGTAGCCGGTTCGGTCGGATTACTGATTTCCGGGCTGAAGCAGAAGGGAGTGGCATACACAGCATTCAGCATCAAACGCGCACTGTGGAATACGGCCACCAAAATCGACTACGTGGACAAGTTTGCCCAGGGCAATGGACTGCTGAACGTGGGGAAAGCTTTCGAGCATCTGACCACGTACGGTGAGGTGTTGGAGAACAAACTGCGCTTCTCCGTTACGGTCGGCAACAACAATGCCAAGGGCATACACATGCGCCGCGGTGTGCTGACGAAGGTGGAAGATTTTTCCGTCAACATTGAACCGGTTATGTTTAATGATAAATTTGCGGGTAGGTATTGGCCGCGTAAGTCGGGTACTATGTGGTATAATGGCTAACATGTCTCCTCTACATCCGCAGATCCGACCGATAAGATTAACTTCAACGTACGACTGACGCTAATTCCAACCGAACCCTGGATCCAGTGCGGAACCTATCTCGATCTGTGCTACTCGGCGCGCAAGATTTCCGTCAAGGTCGACCCAACGCGGCTTGCACCCGGGGTGTACAAAGCGAGCGTGAAGGCGTACGATTCGTCCTGCCCGGAGAAGGGTGTGCTGTTCGAAATCCCTGTCACGGTGGTCCAACCACACGTGATCGATGCCAAATCGAACGAATTCGTTCGCAGTGATTCGCCCGTCGACTGCAAGCCGCACACCATCATCCGGGACTTCATCTTGGTGCCGAAGTACGCGACCTGGGCCGTGATCGAGATGCGCTCGGCCGATGCGAACGATGCCGTCGGTGGTAAGTTTTTTCTGCACACGTTGCAAATTTTGCCGATGAAGTACTGCAAAGCGATGGAGATGCAGAAGATCCTGCCGGTCGACGGTACGGCTCCGACGGTGCAACCGGTTAAAGTGGAGGTTAGTACGGTGGAGGAACGTGTGAGAATGTGTAGTTGATTTGGCTGACACACGTGTTTATTGCGTTATTTCCAGGGTGATCACATAATCGAGATCTGTATTGCCAAATTTTGGTCCAATATTGGAACGCTACCACTGCGCTACTCGGTTAAGTTCCACGGAATTAGCCCACTGAATGGATGTAAGTTGTTTTTTTTCTGTGTGTGCTAAAAATCGATTGTTGCGTTTATTGAAATCGAAAATTAATCATCTAACTTTTAGCTGTAATGCATAGCGCTAGTGGCATCCATCGGATCGATTTGACTGCGTTGACCAGTGAGGAAGTGCACCCGGTAGTGTGTCTGAAAACGGCCGCGATGGTGCTGAAACCGTCGGACACGAAGGTGACACCGCTCACCGGTCGCGATGTAATACACCCGGCACGGCAAATCTATCAGATGCTGGTGACGTACCAGCTGCACCTCTCGAAGGGCTGTGAGGTCGCGTTTTACACGCCCCTGTTCAGCAACATCCTGTACGAGAGCGAGTTCGAGTCGCAGTTCTGGATGGTGTTCGATGCGAACAAGATGATGGTACGCTGTGGGGACGCGTATTCGTACGATAAGTACGAAAAGCTGGAAAAGGGTGACTACACCATTCGGCTGCAGGTGCGCCACGAGAAGAAGGAGCTGCTCGAGAAGCTGACCGAGGCGAACATGATCGTCAATTTCAAGCTCGCCAGCAACAGCCTGTCGGTGGACGTGTACAAGTCGTACAATCAGGTGATGGGGGGTGGTAAAAAAATGACCAGCTGCTACTTGGAAGCCGGCGCCTGTCGGCCCATCTATCTGGCACCGATCACGAGCGAGAAGCTGCAGAAGGCTTCCATTCCGTCGCAGTGTTCCTGGCTCGAGGGCAGTATTACGTACGCGAAGGAGGACATCATAAAGAAGTGCGTCTCGCACAGCTTCCAGTACATACTGACGGAGGGACCGCCCGCAAAGAAGAGTACCACCGCGTCGGCCACGGCATCGGCGGCCAACAGTGCTGGTAATGGCACCAATGGCGGTGTCACCACCAACGGTACCGGCCCCGTAGCGACTATTCCGAACGGTACCGCAAACGGTGCCGGTGGGCCAAACGGAGCGGCACAGAAGGATACTCGCAGCAAGTGGGACGAATATTGCGAAAGTTTGCGCGATTTTCAGACAGCCCAGATTGCCAAGCTGGACGCGGAAAACGCGGAAAACTTGTACCAGACACTGCTGAAGGATAATCCGACCCATCTGGCGGCCCACCTGGCAATGGCCGATCATTTCGACAGCAGCGAGTTGAAGCAAAACCTACCAAACGCATTTATCAGATCGTTTGATCTGTCCGAACCGGCGCCGGCCACACTGCTCAAGGTGAAACTGCTCCGCATCATCGATCTGACCGGTTTGGTGTTGAAGGACATCGACCAGAACGCTCTCCTTGCGTACTACGGACTGAAGGTTGATAATCGACCGAATGCGGCGAAGATTAAAGTGTAAGTGAAGGTTTTATTTTTATTTCCTCCGGCCTTTTTTTTGTCCTGTGAAATCTCTTATGCGCTCCTCTTGCTTCGCAGTCAAATGGATAAACAAAAGCAACAGCTGGTGGAAGCTTGTCAGCGCAAGTTTATCGCACTGTGCAAACTAAAGATACTGCAGAACTTATTCGACGCACAGGACGCAAGTCAACCGGACTATGCGGAGGAACTGGAGCAGCTGTACGGAGAAGTGGGCAAATTTATTGAATACACCGATGCAAAGGTAAGGGAACTGGCGCCGGGTTGGCTCCGGTTTATCTCGACCGAACTTTTGGGTTTTGGACTAATCTTTTACGTTTTTTTCTTTTTGTTGCTGGTAGGTATTACCGTTAACGATCTGGCACGCGTTCTCTCTTAAGCAACAAGGGCGTATGATTAAGTATCTAAACAAATTGTACGAAGAAAAGCTGAGCCGCGATATACTGGAGGAAATATTGGCGGTGGTCGATGAGAAGAAGTGGACGCACGTTCATCAGCATCTGTCCAAACTGATCGTTTCAGCTAACCCTCAGGGATATCGGCTATTCTAAAGATCGAACTGTTCGGTAGGATGATATTTTTGCCCCGGCTCCTAGCTATCATCTAAACACTTAATTTCGCTGCGTTGTACGATTTTCCCTGCATTGTTACGTATGCCCCGAAAGTCTGAAATCGGAAGCAAATTCACATGTTCGCATCTGAAGGCAAATGTCTTCGAGTGTTCGTTAAGCGAATGTTTTCGTTTTTCTTTCGTTTCTTTCTGTTTCGGTGGTCTTTCGATGTTCTCATTTTTTTGTGTGATTCGGCACGATTCTTGCTCCGTTAAGGTTATAAGATACACAAGAAGTTGCCAACCCAAATGGTTATCAAGTCAACAGTATGCATTTCTAGTGAAGCATTAGTGTTTTGAGTGACCAAAAATGTGTTGCTTACATCGATTATGACCAATTTGACTGAAGCGAGGAAGCTTTGCGCAAGCGAGGAATCTATTCGTTCTTATCAAATAAGCATTATGTTTACCTGTTCCATTACTTTGTTTTCAACCATAAAAAACAATAGCTAATGTAGTAGGAAAATTTATCATTTTATAGTTGCTGTTTGGTACAGTTGGTAAGATATGAATTTAATTGCAATCTGGCCAATTCATTTGGTTTAAACACATTAAGCAACATTGTACGATGCGAACATCTACGGGGCGTGCATACGTACTTTATCGAACAACAAGAGCAGCATCCGTCATAAACTATTATCACCAGGAACTATACGTTCAATTAACTAGAAAAAATACGACTGCTGGAGGAATACTTTGAGCTCCCAATTAACGTAATGAATTTAATGGTATGAAATAAATCTTACTGACTCCTTACATTAATTGCGTTGTGCTCGGGTTACATCCCACGTCCGAAAAGTTGCATAGTGTGCGAAAGCGTTTGATCGTTTCAGTTTGAAGTTGTGTAAATAGAGAAGGGCGATATCATCTAAGATCATCAAAACCCAGAGGTTTCGATACGGACATTGATTCATGTGCATTTATGTTTATTTCAGGCGTGAAATTTACTAAAATGGAGAAAATGATGGAGAGCCATATTCTCGTTAGCAGCTCTTGGATGTTTACGAGATACGGTTTATGATATTCTACGGAAAATGAAATGTTCTAAAGAGTATCAAGTTTGCCGACCAAATTTCTCGTGACTGAAAATGCAAAAAAGTGTTGAGTGTATTGTTGAGTGTGGTGAGTGTTTAATTTTTTTAAGCGAGCCTTTGACTCGCTTATCTTCGTTGAAATGTGAAACATGCTATGACCCTCAATCAATCCAATGAATAAATGTATGTGTTAAACGAGGGAAGGAACACTACTTATAGGTAAGCAAATAGGGACAATTCTTAGTCTTTTTTACTGTTGGGCAGGATATCATGCAACACGTATAGTTGCCACGCGTCGTAGCAGGCAATGTAAATTATTCTCGATATGACGTGGATTTTTCCGCTAAGTTGTCCTAGAATGTCTTCGTGTGTGTGTTCTCTGTGTGGTTGATAACTTCAGTGACTGAACTGACAAATGATACTGAATGATACTGAACTTGGACATGGTAGCAGTGGGTATTGACATCAACTAAGGCAAATAAAACCAGAACGACTAGTAAAGGGAAAAAAATTGTTTATGAATTATTTCATTGTGGAAGTTGCTTCGATCTATTCGCCAGGTCGTTAAAGGTCGGTTGTACAGGGTCGTCTTGCCATACTGCCATGCTACATCATAGAAGGACTCGCTTACCCGTTGCCATCGTAGTAGGCATTTGTAG
The DNA here is from genome assembly GCA_000956275.1 of Anopheles koliensis. Taxonomy (NCBI): domain Eukaryota; kingdom Metazoa; phylum Arthropoda; class Insecta; order Diptera; family Culicidae; genus Anopheles; species Anopheles koliensis. The sequence goes on along the minus strand of JXXB01033216.1, from coordinate 13,342 downwards.
AAAAGTAAGTCTTTAGAAACGCAAATACCACCGGTGCGACAGAACAGGATGGATAAAATAGTGCCAAGTGTTGCAGTTGGAAGCAACGGTGCGAAGAACATGGTGAGAGTCCTTGCAGCTGCGGCAGACCCTGGAAACGGCTACTTCACGCAGACTGGAGAAGAGCTTCCCACGAGAGTTGCTTTCCGCTTTCCTTTAGTGTCAGTGGGGCGGTGTTTTTTAATGATCGCTTTGCATTCGTCCGACTGTGTTCTTTTTCCACACCCATTCTTGCCACGCAGTGCGGTTGAGTGGGTTGTAGTGGTGCTGTTTTACGGAGCGAATGAAGGCCCATTCTATAGCATCTGCATCGGAGCGAACCTTGCATTGGGGACATGCATTGAAAAGTGAGTTGAAAATGAAAAGTTTCATTCAGTTCCCAACACGAATTGCTCCTGTTCGCAACTTAGCAACCATTGCTACACCACCATCTGCATCTGGTGGAGCGTGCCAGTTGACCAAGCGAACGCCACCATTTTACTAGTCCGATGCTCGGTTCCGTAGGACGCGGTCCTTTTACTTGCGTTCCCTTGCGTTCCCAGTTTTTAGTGTCGTTCATTTGTACAGCAGTTTAAGTAATTTGACGTATTTTTACGTTACTTTATTACATTCACCGAGGTAAGTTGAAAACGGTGTGCTGTAAAAGTATCCTGAATCAGCTGACACACAGGTCCTACTGCTCTGGTGAACATTTTCGACGGCGAAATGTTTAGGTTCACTTAAACCTGTTGCATTTTTCATTGTGGTCAGTCGAGTGCAGTTAGAACGATACGGTGGAATGCAACGAGCGCAGCGTGGTGGTAGAAAGCTTTCAGCTAAATTATGTGTTTTTTTCCTGACATTCCAAAAACGTTCATAGGTGTTAGGGTATTTCTATCGTGGAATTGGGGTGGGTAGATTTAGGCTTACCATTAACGCCTACTTCAGCGATGATATATGTGGTCAGTTAGTAGCGCAAGTGAGCAGATGACGTGGATTTTTGATGCGGTGAATTGTTTGTGGTGCATCACGCCCATGACCATGACTTACAGGAGCTAAAATCTTGGGGTCAGTGTATTGTATGTACTGCACACTTAATATCATATTTTTGATTGTGAGCCATCCAGGCAGCTAGTGAGTTTTAAACATATGCACTTTTAACCAAACCGACCGCTTATAAGGTTGGTATATGAGAAAATTCCAAGGAAGTATCCCAACTGAATGGAGTCATAAAAATCAAATACCTTATCATACTGTTCGAAGAGTAACGTTTTTCATATCAAACGGTATACTACGTTTTTCACATCAAAAGTATGAAAAGAGCATCCATTTATAAATTATTTCTCATATTCGTGCATTATCGATTAAAAAAAAAAACATATCGATGTGATACCCCTTAATAGGCATTTATCGAATGGAAGTGACGTGTGCAAAGGTTGAATAATTTAAACTAATGTCACCAGTGTGCTGAAGCGCTTTCGACGCATTTGTATGAGTATCGATATCTGTGTGATACGATCGTTAACAGGGCGAGGATGGATTCGTGATGCAGTCTGAGGAAAGGGATGAAGAAAAAAGTAAGTGTAAATTATTCTGAAACCTGCACCCACCTGAGTTGCTGTTGTTGCAACTTTGTTGTAGTACGATGGAAGAGTGAAGGCGAAAGGGTACTGGATAGGCAAAAGAGTAGTCTTCTATATTCTGTGGGTTCAATTTAACTTGATTACACATCAGTTCGCCGGTTTAGGTGGCTTTTGTTTTCCCGTCCAGGTACATGCGATCGTTCAATTCATCTAAAGTGCATTTTTGCAGCAACTCCTGCCACAGTGGTTGGTGAACATACCGAGTGTGAACTTAACGTTTGATATTTGCATTGATGATGGTTCCACTCGATCCTATGGGACCGACCGTGGTGAATGGGCGCGGCGGTGGCGATGGGGTTGGTGTCGGCGCTAACGCTGGCGGAGATGCATCGGGTGCAGTAGCGCATAGTTATGGCATTTCGACGATCAGTACGAACGCGTCGTTTCGCAGGCGCGATGACGAATACCGGAGCAAAATAATGGGAAGTAAGTGTTCTTCAAAGCACTCACAGAGTGCATGATAAAACGCATTTGGCACGGCAAAAGTGCCAAGAGCATCCTCACAATAATGGAATTAATAGATTTGTTTTTGTTTCTTATGCTTCGTTTCGTTTAAATAGCTACGGTGCGAAATTATGGTAAGTGTTTAACCTTTTAATTACATTGTTTTCCGTTGTAGTGTAAATGTTAAAAAAGCTTCGCTTCGGTGCAAAGAAGTCGAAAAAGTATAAGTATTTGAGATGGGAAATGTTTCTAAAAATGGAGTCCAGGAAAACCAGCCTGAGGTTGCTTTTTTACTGTCAATCCACCGCATCAGCATCGCTTTCACTACTGGTATGAATAAAAATTAACATCCTCCAATAACAGTGAAAGCGAAATAATCACTGCCCTCCATACTACCATCCGGAACTGTGCATCAACATTGATGGTCTCAGTGGGCATTGACAGTGTCGAATGGCATTTTCCCCACATTCGATGTCATGGCAACATCTGTGCTGCAATCTCACACCCGTCCCTCCGTGCCTTCCTTGCCATCAAAGCATTCGCTGGAGGTGATACCGGGCAGATTGGAGCAGATAATAGAAACGGTTTCCGTCCCGAGTTTCGAAACTGGTCAAATGACAGGATTTCCGAACCATTCTCATGCAGTCGGATGAAGAAATAGCGTGGCAGTTCGAACAGAACGTTCACCATTCGATGGGATAAAAAGAGTCACAAATGTGGTCTCGAATGCGAACCGTGTGGATTTCTATGGTTTCCTCGTGCACTTATCACCTTCACCATACCACGACGACCACTTTACGAACACGGTCCTTTTCTGTGTGACCATGGTGGGTTTGGCTACCGTTGCGGCAAGCGGACAGCAACAAAGCTGCGTCGGTAAAGTAATGAGCTTCAGGTTTCAATGGTAGTACTTTCGTGAAAGTGGCACCGAAGGATTCCCTGGGTAAGCCGTTGTAGCTACAAGAAGCCATTAGAAGTAGAAAAGGTCTCTGTATCGGTCTCCCGTTAGACATTGGTAAGCACCGAACGTGTGTATGTATGTGTGTGTGTGTGCTTGCAAAAAAAAATGTTTCAACATAGACTTCAAACACGAAGATAGCAGGACCTTGGGGATGAAGGCGTACGCTTTTGTTCTGCACGCGTTTGGTTGCGTATTGTTCCCGTTTCCTCCGTGGAATAGGGTTGGCGGGGTGCGTAATGCCACGATTAATGCAACGATTTGGTTCAGATATTTTTCTACGCATTCGAAATCGAAAGTTCACTCCGAGGGGAGGCGAGGTCCATTGAGAGCTTTTTTAATGGTGTGTCGCATACATTTGCATACTGATTTCGAATGGTCCGTTTTTGTTTGGAATTTTGTTTTCCACTAACAGGTATTTGTGGTTACATCGTTTATGTATGCCGCATTTGGGTTGCATCGTTTAAGTGAACAGCATTACATTAAATAATTTAAAAATAGTTTAAAATAATCATTCGGATTGTCTAATGATTTTTAAAGTGTCCCATTCGACCGCAAACTCATATTTGAGATTAGAATACGTAATTGAACGAAAAGCATCTATGATCCATGTCCAAAATTCCCACTTATTTAAGGGTACTTAAGTGTGTTTAACATGACATGCTTTATAGACAAAACATCTTTTCGTGTTTGAGTATATTTGTTTTCTACGTTGAACTTATTTGCTAATTTTATAGATTTTATTAGCGCACTAGCATACTTGTCATTAAGCTTCTGGGTTAGAGAAGAGGTACTATGGTAATATTTTTGGTACTATGGTCGGGTTTTTAGAATTTGTCATACCATCTGGTTATTTGGCTAGAAAAACTTTTAATCGTAAATCTCTGAAAAGATTCGGCAGATTGCCCGTGACTTATTCAACTCAGATTGCTTGTACTGCTATGATGTAGTGCTCACTGGTTAGATCTTATTCTTGAGTATGGTATGAATTCGAGATTTGGTCTTCTTTCATGCAGTTTGAAATAATTACATGTGAATTGTGATTAGGCTGCCTCTTCCTTTGCCTAGTTATCAGCACAGGTATCATATGCTGGGTTTCATTTCGCTTGATGACCACCGATCTCATACCAAATTCTAATTCGACGTTTTCCTTCTCGGACGAATAGATGCACCTTGCACATTTGTCAATTTAATTTCTTGTTGCATATGTTTGATTTCCACACATTACTTTCCTCTTTCCGTTTTCGTCTTATTGATTGCTTTATCCATTCTATCTCCAACTTTTTGCTGCAATAGATGAAGTTGGATTTAAAATTGTACATTTAAGTTTATGCTTCTATGTAGAATAGCTGGATAAGAAAGAATAAATAAAAATATCAACTTATGACAGTCCTGCTATTGCTATTTAAATACATATAGGTGTCTCGAAAAATATCTATACCTATATAGTGTCTAAAATAACTAAACCATGCTTACATACTTTTATAAGACAAAATGTAATGTAATGATGTAAGATGTAATGTACATTTTAGTAATAATTCTAGTTTTTTTGATGAGTATTTTATTCATTATTCTAATTATTACAAATATATTGTCATTTATGTGCATGTTTTGTTCGTAGACTGCACTTTTATGTGTCATTTTCCCATTTTTACTAGATGAAGCGTTTATGGCTTATAGTAAATTTGTAGAATAATCCTTTAAAATCAAGAAAACTTACGGAAAAGTCCAATAACATTGATAATGATAATTTAATAAAAAAAACTGGCCGCAAATATTGAAAATCGTCTAGTTTGGTCAATGAGTATTGTTATAGTCCTTTACTAAAAAAATTGTCGCTACAACACTTGTACCAGTTTTGTCGCTCCTAGCTCAATGAGAAATGAAAATGTTTTCTCGTTTATTTCCTTTCCCAATCTGTGTTTCAAGCAAAAAAACAAAATCAAGCATTATAGCACAAAAGAATCAACGCTACTAACGACTCGTTAGCCAAGCACCAAGTTCCATTGAAACGCCATTTTTGTCGTTGCTAAAGCATCACATTGGGCAGGAAAATTGCATGCGATATCATTATTCAAATTTTCACAAATTTTCGCTCCTACTTTCCATTACCGTGCTTTGAAATGTGGGATTTGCCTGAGGCAACTCATTTCCTGTTTTGCCGTGCGCTCTGTCTGTTCATCAGCGTTTCAGCGGAGTTGTTATCATATTTGTCGAATATGCATTCAGTGTCGATTCTGTCCACGGGTTGTCCTACACCGACAATCACAGGGAAACTGGGGGATGTCTTTTTTACTTGTAGCTAAGGTACGACAAACGCTCTACACTCGCCGGTCAAGTGTCCGGAACACAGAAGATAACACGTTTGCGAAGGCAAACGACCGTGAGGGAAGAGCAAATTTATGCCGGTACGACTGTCAATCTCATTTTCATATTTGCAAAATGTTAGTAAAAGCACAATGACACAGCTAAATTTGGAGGTCTTCGATGAGCGGTCATAAGTCAGAAGAAACTAACGTACGAGATAAAGCCTACTATGATCAAACTGGCATGGTGATGATTCAGAACACAGGAAGTAGAGGATAGCATATATTGCTTTTTTCTAATATCTCATATCGCTTCCCAATACTTTGTCTTGTTGGCGAATGCCCTCAGGGTGCGGTTGGTTTCCTCCATGTTATGGTGGAATAAATTCGTCTTATCGCAGTTTGTCATCACGGATGTCAAGCATGCTTTGGATGAAGATAGGCAGCTACGTGCAGCTTATGGGGCGAAGATAGCGAGAGTGAAAAAATCAATAAAACTGTTCAATATCTGGATCAAGTGCAGCTTTTGGCGGAGGAAGTTGACCTATCACTTTCATCCGAATCCGGGCAAGTTCTTCACGGAACGCTCGAGAAGGTCGGGAGTTTTAATTGCTCACTCGACCTTAGCCGGTACGCTCGCTTAATGAAACTGGCGTCCGGTTGTTGTGGCCTTCTTGCTTGTTTTTACCCTCCCGTTCGGCAAAGAACTAGAAAAAGCAATGAAAAATTGTGTTAATTCTGCACACACACAAAAGCAACGCTGGAACAACTGAGCATGCGATGAAATATGCCAAAAAGGTGTTCATTTTTTATACCTACCAAACGTCGGTATCCTCGGTACCGGCCAGCGTTTAAACAACACACAGCGAAGGTCGAGCCTGACAAAAGTCCGAGACAAGTACGTGCGGTCGCGTTGCTTCGGGAAAAGTTGTCGGATTTCTTTGCCCTCACCGGTATTATGAGTGCGAATCACGTTTTGAAACTTTTATCGCTCACCGGGGAAACAGAAAACGTAAGCAACTTGTCGGTCAGATCCACCCGAACCGGGGTGGCCAACATAAAGCAGCACGATTTTGTCCGATTTTGTTTTGAACAAGAGGCATACTCACAGGAAGAACCAGGGGGGAGGGAAGGGAAAAAAAACGAGCAACAATACATTGAGCAATGTTAGATGTTTTGTGTGGCGTTCGAGTTGTTCTAAATGTGCGTGATGAGGTTAGGTGTTTTCCCTCACTTTTCAAAGCAGATAGAAAGGGGAGTGCGAAGATTTTGTGCACCGAATGCAGAAACGTGCCTTTGACATGACGGGCCGGAAACAAATAGTGCAAGAATCCCTTCTTTGGCCGATACAGCTGAGCATGGGAGAAAGTTTGGCCATAATAATCATCAGTTCTAATATTGCTTGAAGTGATACAATGTATTTTCAAGCACAACAGCTCCAAAAATGGCATAAAATGTAATTGAATTTATGTTTGTAACAGATTTTTGGTAAAACTGGCATTTTTCACATTCTTTCACAAATCAATGCGATGGAAGATGGTAAATAATATTTTCGAATTTGGAATGTAACAACATTTAATTCTCCCAATGATACAGCTTTCGCGATACTTGATTTAACAATTGTAGCAAACTAATAAAGCTTTACACGTGAAACTAAAGTGGCTGTTTGCGGAACCTTAGTTACACATTAAACAGAATTTAGAACATGAATTGTTTCTCCGAAATTGGTGAAAATTTCAGCCACACGTTGCATTAAATGGTACATTGAAGTGGTCATTTTTGCATGATTAGTTATTTAAAATAATATACTGGTTGACATTCATTCATCTTCCTTAGTTTATTCATCGTTCATCGTTAAAGCACAATTCGTCCTTCGCATCACTTACTAACCGATGTGGAGCACGTTGGAGCTTTGGGTTGCTTTCCGTGAAAGTGCGATAAAATTGTGTATAAGCTATTCTTGCTTTTTTAATTCGTTTGTGGCACTAACTTTTCTCAGAGTTTCCTTCGCTCCTGTAAAAATCTGTCTTAGTAAAGCCACCTAGAAACGAAAAATTATAAGTAATAAATTCTCTAGCTTGAGTTCCATGTATCGACGTGTTGTGGTGATCTAGATTCCGCTGTGCAAATTCGTGTAAAAGGCATAACTTTTAAAAATTCAAATTTCAAAACTCAATCTACCATTTGAAGTGGTTTTCATCGGAGTCAACGTGGAATAGATCAGCTCTAAATAAACACGATTAATTTGATTGCTATCTTTAGATTGTTTTTCGGTGTTTTTTTAACCTTTTGAAATCAATATCATGAACAATTCCAAGGGGTTGATAAAACGGTAACACGTATAATGAAACTCCACTTCACTTAATGAAAATAATCAATCCTCATGACTGCAAAGTATAAGTTTGATTTACTCAGAATTATATTTGACACATTCACAAATCACTCTTTTGGCTATGGGTAGTACATAAATACATTTTATCAATCTGTCTCGCATTAAAATTAGTTGAAGTTGAAGATGAAGAAAGCGTATGCTACCGAAACGTTGTTGTTGAATATAAATGATGTTGGATGTCAAACCACTCTATATGGTAACGGGCGAGAGGAAAGGCGTCGGATGAACGACGAAACTTTTCCAAAACCATCTGTCGGTAGAAATTCCAAGCCATGTTCGTCCCAAGTGTGCCGTTCCCCGGTGTCCACTACCCCTACTGATTTCCCGATTTCTGTGTCGCACTTTTCATCCATTCCATTGTATCGATATCACGGAATACGAGACGCTCATGTTTACCACACATGATGTGGATAATGATGGTGGATAAAGCAGACACAGGCGACGAGAAATTTTCCCACAGCATAATTCATAATTAACGGGGTTGGCCCGTACGGTTTGTGTGTGGTGTCAGAACGGCACACCACAATCAAAGTTGGCTGTGAAGGATGCGCAGAACCGATAGACGATATGAAGAGGAGCTACAGTGTTCGTAAATAATTTGTCCTTTAAATATCTTATCATACTCCAGCTTTATTCATACTTTATAACATAATTTTCAGACGCTAGTGAACATTTTAAAAATATTATTATGCCGAAAAACATACTTTCAATAGTTTGCAAAAGTAAAAAAAAAGCGTTTTCAGTTTCATACAGCATTCATTTTTCGGTTTAAAATATTTCCATACGATAGCACATGAACCTAGCGTATGGTCCGACATCAAGGATGTCTGAAACATTCGTTCTAAAATCAGGATGGAATCGGACATGGCACGTCCGAACGTGTGTGTTGATCGCCATTTCTGCTGCGGTTTTCCAGGACCTGTTGCGGCATGTAGATATTCTCTAGAACTAGACGCGACTATGGAATACTATGGACGGGATGCGATGTCGGTAGGAAAAAATATTTATTTTATTCCATGCAAAAATACACAAACCTACAGTTCACAAACATGTCCCATAGGGCGGGATCTGTTTTGCAATCAAGCTTGACGGAGGGGGAAAAAATATTGTAACATGTAGAACGAATTTTTAAGTAAACAGTGCCATACCCGGCACCAATAATACTCACACACGTACGAAATACGCTTTATCGCAACGCACAAAGCAAACGGTGTTTATTCTAAGGGCAGAGTTGAAGCGAAAGTTTCATCACGGGCTTAATGGGAACGGCGTTCCCGAAGGAGAACACGTAAAGGATTTTATCATACATCCTCCCACAGTGGAAAGGGAAATCGGACAAGTAGGCGGAGAGGATGCGGGCCGCAAAAGTAAACCCTGTCATTATTTTCTTCCACCGCCTGCTTCGTTCTTGGGATGGGCAGAGTCCGCAATTTCTGAAATGAGAAATGAAACGGGAAAACTGTTTTATGACACCAACTTATACAGTCCATTTTGTACGTGTCCTTTCGTCGTTAAGTGAACCGGCGCGTGTGTATGTGTGGTCGTGGAACTGTGATTCGGTAGTGCCTGTCGCGGTGGATAACACTGCTCAATTCTGTCTCGCGCGAGAGTCCAGTGGAACTGAAAATGTGACGACGTGGTGGGAGGCAGCAGTACGACCGCAAGTCACTGTTGCTGCTTGCGCTGCTTTTTACCGGCTCAGCGGACATCAGAGATCATGCGGATGATTTGTGTAACGACACGGAGCGGGTGGGCGGAAGGGAGGGCGAGCGGGAGTCACACCGAAGATGAAGAAACTCCAGAAGGGTGGCGAATGATAAGGCAAGTCCAACGAAACGTGCCATCCGGGACGACTTTTCGCTCGGCAGTGTATTATAGTTGCTTAATTCAAATCAGAATCTACCCCGGAGGGCTTGGGCAATTCATTTGGTGTAAATGATAGCCGCCGGGCTGGGCTGGAACAGGGTAAGCGAATCGGCAAACACCGCCCGACTTGAAAGCGGTCGAGCGATGGAAGCTTCAATGAGAATGAGGAAAAAGTGTGCATGTTTGTCTTTACAGCTTTTCTGGTTTTTTTTTCGCTTGTTTGCACAACCCCTTTTTGTTGGATTCAACGGTTAGCTAATGCAAAGAGCGACCAGCCAGCAAGCTGTTAGAACCAGATTGAAAAGGAGAGATCGTTGAGTCAAGCCAGTTTACTTGCTGGAAGGAGGGAAGTGTTAGTGCATTGGCTCCTTTTGAGGACCCTTAGGCAGGCGGGCCGGCTGGCAAAAGGAGATTTAGAAACTAGTCTCGATGCCCAGAGGTTTCGTAGCACTATTTGTTTCGGTTGTAAGCTGCTTAGCCTTAAGTGTTCAGTTTATGGTCGTATAAAATAGTGAATGCTGTGATGGTGTATGATTTCGTACGCTGGATTGGTGGGGGGAAAAAAGAAAAAGAAAATAATTGAAATTATGAACGAACGAGCAACTCCTTAAACCAGCATCGACAGGACGTAGAAAAAAGGACGTACCACCCGTGGAGCTGTCGGTTGAAGATTCGTGTTCGGTTCTCGGTGTTTAAGAGACTCTTGAGTAGCGTGAATCTGCACGGGCATGAATCGTAGCACTCTTGTAAGGAACGCATGCGTACACTTCGAATGCCTGGATGTAATATTCTTCTTATCAGCGTTACGTCTTTAATGAAGGCGTTATTGTTTTGCTTAAACATAATTTTTATGTAATGACTTTTTGTTCTTACAATTTTGTTGCACAAAGCTGATCTCTAATAATGTTTTGGCATGCATTACTTTGCAATATTTTTCTATTATGACAAAATTATAAATTGCTGTTTTATTTTTAGATAAACTTGTGTATTGCGATATTTTTGTGTACTTGTAATTCAAAAAAAAATCCCAACAAATATCGTGCATCAAATTCAAAACAATATCAATATCAATTCAAAATTATGAAAAGAGTAAACAAGAGGTGACAATTTTGACCACCAGGCATGTAACGTTGTTCGCTTGACGTGTTTTTCGGTCGGACGTGTCTTAGTGTGCGCACTTGTAGCGTGTCCTTCCGTTGCGATGCTAGCGGGACACATTGTACGAGTGTTTGTCGGAAAATTGCGATAAAGAAATCGTTCGCGTGTGGAATGGAATTTCCCCTTCCCCCCACTGCACCACTGCCCTACCGCTTCGTGCCTGTCGCTTATCCGGCGGTCCGTACGTGTGGCGTGGCTCGGCGTGTTAAAAACAAATAAGAAAAGCATACTCATAAAATCACTCTCGCACCGTTCACTCGCGAATGCTCGGTCAATCGGGCGTTCGCCGCCTGGTGAGTGATGATGATGATGTTCGGAAAAAGATACCGCACGCGATAACACCACCCCCGATAACGGTGCGGACGAGTGAGAACCGTTGAGCTATGGTTTCGTGCGTTTGAGAGCCTCTGAACACACCCGAGCTCGTCCTGTTGCGGAGTAGCTAATGAATGAGTAACTCCGAGGAGTCCTGAGTGAATGTAGCTCGTCCTGCCATAGCAACCAGTAGGCGAGTGAACAACCGATCCAAACCTGTAGTACCACCTCGACGCCGCTGCTGCCTACACTCACACAGACAAATGTGCCCCGTCGTCCTGTCATGAAAGTGCCTGCCTATACTGGTGTCCTTCGGTATGGGTGGAAAGTAGGCAGAAAGCACCAGAGTAGCTTCGAGGAGCGTGACTGTGGGTGAGTGGCGTTAGTCGACGATGGTACGTCGTTTTTGCGAGTACGACAGGTGGACTTTTCCGCACATGAATTTTGAATGCCCAACACAGCTCGACTCTGTGAACCCTCTGTGTTGTGCTGCATAGGAGCTGCCGCATCGTGTACTTCGTACTGAAAATTGTCATATTGTGTACCTCAAAACTTTTATTTAAGCTTGCAGCGTAAGGAATATCTCTCGTGCTAGTGTAATACAGCGTGCCACATAACAGAAAACGAATCTGATTGGCCAAAGTATAGTGGTCGGTGGGAAGAAAAATACGCGCGAAACCCATTCATCTTGTCTGCTGTAGTAGTGATCTTAAGTGCATTGTTGAGTTTTGTTGCTAAACAAACGTTCTCTAGCATACACGACGCACGTTCAGCTTCAAAGAGAAAGCATTCTTCAGTGACAACAAATCCAAACAAATACACCAGAAAGTTAAAGTGAATCGATCCACTTTCTGTTGCGCTGGTACGCCATCACCGAGGCGAATGAATAAACTAGTCCTCGGCTAGTTCGGCGCTGGGAAACCTCTGGTCTTTGGCGTGGTTGTGTGAATTTATCGTACACGTGCGTTTATCTACTTCCAGTTCATTAGTTTCATAAAAAGCGGCTAGATTTACGGTGCGGTGCGGTGAATCCAGCTCGTTCTGGGCCATTATCAGGACCGAACGAGATAGTGTAGCGAAGTGTGGAAGTGCATAATTTGTCACATGGGAGTAACGTTGGGTTTGCCGCGTTGATACGATTGGAAGGCGCGTTGACAGTTCCGCGGGTGAATCAAGGCGTGAACCTGTGGGATATCACTGTGTGAGCTGTAAGGTGTAGTCGGTTCATCCTGCACAACTGCCATTAACCGTCCTTAAGCATTAGGGAATTCCGTGCAGCGGCACTGACGTTCGTCGTTTGTTGTGCACGCTGGTTGGGACCGCGTGCAAAAAGGCGATCTGCTGAATGGCACCTACTATTAATCCTGCGACGCATCCCATCAAAATGTTGCATTTTGGCAATAACAACAACTCCCGTGCCAGTTCAATGCGACGTCCGGATACTACCGCATCTGGCTCCTCCATGTACACCTCAGGTTGGTATCTTGGGGTAATTTCTTTTTACTAAGGGAATCGTTTTGTATGCTACAAGCATCCGTGTGGTCGCGGTGTAGGCTCAACGATAAAGTTTCCTGTGTGGAGCGTTCGTCAACCATGCGTCAAACGTGCCGTATCTCTTCGGCCACGATGGAAACGAATGCTTTCGTCGATCTGCTTCAGTTTGTTTCGTGTTAAATTTGCGCCGTTGGGTAATTGCTGCGGTAGACGAAACCATCGGGTAATTTGCGAAATCCTTTACGGCGTTTGGTTGTCGCACGTGCCCATGAAATTATCTGCAGTGATTTCTATGAAGCCGATGGGATTTTGTAATACGAAATGCTGACAGTGGTTTTGGGGATAGAACGAGACAGGCCCGGCTGCGGTTGCGGTTGATACGTACATCCAGCTGTCGTTGCTTGGCTGAAGTGCTGTGCGTTTTCAATAACGTATTCATCGAGTGGAATAATATGCTGATGGTGGTGATCGGCTAGAGCAATGAGACAGCTGTTTTCTACAGCAACATCTGCTGGTACTAGCATTTACATGCAATATTCGTTTGCCTAGGAAGACGAAGATAAGTGATATCAGAAAAGGAGTCGCTTGTCTGATATTCGTTTATCAATCAAGCACTGTATTGGGTCGTAGATTCGGACTGTATTCTACTGCTAAAGCTTTGCTTCTATTGTTATTACATTCGTTTGAACAGCGTAGTGCCTAAATTGTAGATTATTATTATGGTAATTGTTGCAATTATGTACATGGC